>PVKM010039017.1:0-13905 GCA_004027735.1 Carollia perspicillata | reverse complement strand
GCGTAGTAGGAAGCGGACAACAAAAGAAGAGGGAGAGGAGGGTGCTTTGGGGAGCAGTTAAGGAGGACGGACAGTGTGAGGACAAAGAGAAGCTATTATGGAAGTGGTAGCGGGGGGTGGAGGATGTGTGTTCTGGGAGTGACGGGAGACTGGGAGAGAGGATGGATACCTTCTGGAACCCCACCCCCACCCCACCAAACCCTAGAAGATCCTGGCCTAGGGTTTCCCTATTTAGAAAAGAAAAAAAATAGAGGATGCCCAGTTAAACGTGACTTGGACATAACGAATATCATTTTAAGTAGGTCCCATTCCATGTCCAGTATTTTATCCGGCAGCCCTATTCTTGGGCGCCCCACCACCACTTTCTTCTCCTCCCTCCCCCCACACTCCCGTCCCTCGGAACTTTCTGAAAGCCATGGGGACCTTGCAGGTGATGCTTTTGTCTCTCACCTCCTAGTTCCCACAGTCCTGCATGCTGGGTCCCACCCGGACCCCATTCCCTATGCCATCTCATGCTGCTGGCCTTCAATACCAGCCTGAGGTCCAGTCCTGGCCAGGCTGTGAAATGCGCAAAGGCGTGGAACTCACAGGCACCTTCAGGGGCCTTCTCTCTCCCCCAACCCTAACCCTCTACCAGGGGCCTGGCTCTGCTGAGGTGATAGGTCCCTGCTCATCCTAATTGCCATCACCTCCGGGAGCCTCCAGGGCTCCATAATCTGTGCTTGCTACCAGGAATCCTCACCCTCCAGGCTCCCTCTCAATTTCTGGGTATGTAACATTTAGTAGGTGCTTGAAAAATATTTAAGGTTAATTTTATGGAGGCAAGTGTTTGATTCCTCATCAGGGACAATATATGTGTTTTCTGTCTCACAGGGGCACATACCCTCTGTGGGCCTTTGTACCCTCCAACAAAGCAATTTTCCTTTGCTTTGTTGTTTTTTTCCTTTCATCTTTACCTTTGGTTTTGAAAGTGTAAGATAATAAAACTTTGTGGAAAAACTAATAATGGGAAAGGTCAGCCCCTGGAGGCCCCTGGCCCTGGGCAGTCCCCAGTGGCTCCCCACCTACATCTTTGCTGATCATACTTATTGGCCATGGGAACACTTCAACAGTTTCTTGTCCACTCAACAGTCTGGGAACTTGGTCCCTGTAGATCATCACCCAGCGGCATATTATTCTGGAAATGGGCTAAGTGGTCCCTCTGTTGGGAACCTGGGTGTTTTCAGTTTTGCTGTCCTAGGCAATGCTCCTGCAGAAGCAGAGTCTGGATCTTTTTTTCATGTTCTAGGAATGCCTTCCAGGGTAACTAGCTGGGTGGTGCTGTCCCTTTATTTAGAGCTGGGTAGCTTCTCTGGAGTAGTGCTGAGTCAAGAGTGGTCCCCTCCTCTCGTCAGCCAGGTCCAAGTTGCACTGGGCCCCACAGTCCCTCCCCAAGAAGGTGAATCAGTGAATAGGCCACACCGGAGATCGAGGACAATAAACTAGGGTGACGTGCACAGAGAAGGGATGATTCTAGACGGGAGGTGACATTGGACCGTGCTCTGAAACACAATAGCGGGTGAGGAGAGCCAGAGAAGGACAATCCTAGCAGAAGAGCAGCAGATGCAAAGGCCCTGAAGCTGGGCAGGTTAAGACAGATGCTGGGCATGGCCAGAGCATAGTGAATGGTCCAGGGAGACAGCTGGAGCCCTAAGACAAATGGGAGGGAGAGCCACACTACATGGGACTTACAGGAGGGGGCAATTCAGGGTCCTCTTGGTTCAAGGAGGAGAGTTGCTTATGTGGGGTAGGGACCTGACTAGTCACATGACTGAGGACAGAATTTTGTGGCTGAATCATGGAGAAGGGACTGTGGGGAGACAGTGGAGACAACAGCTGCAGGATTGGGAGGAGACTGCTGGGGGCTACATGAGGCAATTGTGGGGGTTCAAGGGTGGGGGACCCCTCAAAATGTGTACTCTGTGATTGCTGACTCCCTATTGTTCATCACGATGTCTGACTAAGCATGGGCCTCAGCCTATCCACGTGGGGCGGTAGTCGCCCCCACGGAGGTGCTGGGAGGGTACCAACAGTACACGCAGCCCTCTCCCTTTCTGCCTCCACACTGCAGACCCCCACTCCCCGCCCCGCTTTGTTCTTTTTCCCTCTATACATGGTTATGGTCACAGTGGCAGCATCCTCTGAGCGTGTCTCACACACACAATGGGAGGGGAGCGTTCCCAGTGGCCCCCCATCCCCCTCTGGAGGTCCAGTCCTTCAGCCCCGCCTTCACCAAGGAATCCCGGCTTTGGAATCCCAGCCACAGGACCCCGCCCAGGGAGTGCATTACTGTTCACGAAGTGCTCCTTATCGGTTGAGGAGGTGGTTTGGAGGGGGAGGGCTATTTTTGAACGAATGGAAGGAGAGAGGGGAAACAACAAAAAGATGGAGGCTTGTAGAAAAAGCCTTCTTGCTCCCAAGAGGAAACTCCTCTCCTATCAGGCTGAGGCAGAAGGTGGGTGGGGGTCAGAAGTGGATTGGGGAGGGTCAGGGAGAACTCTATGATCTGGAGGGCGCCTCGCTTCTTGGGGCTGAGGAGCTGGAGGACAACAGCAAAACGTAGCCGGCAGCCCCACAGACTCCCTAGAGCAGGAACTACCCCAGAGGTGGGCGCTGTCCAATTGCTGAACTGAAACAGAGAGCAGCCTAAGCAAGACCAAGGCCATCGCAGGGGCTGAACCCTGGGCTCTCCCTGCCCCATCCTCTTGCGACCCAGAACGTGGGAGCTGCATTATTCTAATTTGGCAGAGTGACCTTCACAATCTGCTGCCCACGCCGCTGCCGTTCACGCTCAGCAGGGTACCCCAATAATGAGGGGGGAGAGGAGATGTTGTGGCCCAACAATGGCATAGAGAAGTTTTCTGTGGTTTGCTTTCTGCCCACCCGGCTCTTCCCCACCTTCGTTGGGTCCTTTGATCCTGGGCAACATCACCAGCTGTCCAAGGCTTCCAGCTTCCCACTGGACCCCGGTCCCCAAGCAACAGAGCCTGCTCAGGGTGGGGCTGGGTGCTTAATTGCCTTCCCCTAGCCCCCTGGCTCCAGTTCGTTCCGGGCACTGGAAAGCAATCCCCAGAGTGAGGAGGGCAGCAGTAATCTGTGCTGCTGGGGTGCCGGGGCCCTGGTCAGGGGCACCCCCTCTCTGGATCTCAGGTCCCCAGCTGTGGAAGGAGCGCTTTGGTCCAGAGGAGGCAGAGGATCCCTCCAGCTCTTGGAGCGTTCTCTGAGGTTGGCAGGCACGCTCCTGTGGGGAGGGGACTTGCTGGAGATTCAGAGGGGGATCCCCACAAAGCAGTATGGCAGGGAGGGGGTCAAGCTGTGGCTTCTCCCTGCGCGGGATGGCGGGGCGGGGCCAGGGCCGCGGGGAGGGGGCGCTCTGCGGCGGCGCACACACCCTCTGGCTCGCACGCCCTTGCCCTGCCGTGCACTTGCCTTGGAGCTCGGGCCAGGCGCGGGGCTCTGGCTGCAGCGGCTGTCTCCTGACAGTGAGTAGGCAGTGGGAGGGGGTGTTCCGGGTGTTCTGGGGGTCCCGGGGTGGAGGTCCCAGCAGAGTCCCCTTGTCTGTGGTGGGCATATCAGTGGGGGGAGGGCATTCCCAACTCAGGGAATTCAAAGGGGGACCCATGGGAGGAAAAGAAACCCCTTCCATATTCCGAAACACCAAACCCGAGTGAGCTCCAGAAGCCCCACACCCCTGTGTGGAGGGGGCTCCTGTTCCTGCAATTTGGGGTGCAGAAATATCTCCCACGATGTTGAAAGTGGGGACTTGAGGACCTCCCTCACAGCCTTCAGTTGGGGTAATGGGAGAGGGAAGGACTGGCCCCATTGCCCCCTCTCAGTCCCCCACCCCCAGTCATTTCCCTCTCTCTCTCTCCCAGTGTGGTGGGATTCCCCGCCCCGGGCAGAGTGCTTGGGAATCCCCCACCTGCCAGCCTTTTGTGCTTGGGAGCTTGATGCTCAGTCTCTTCCCCAAGCTTCTTCCCTTTCCCTTTCTAAAACCTCCTCCATGGACAGGGAGATGGGCCAAGGCCCAAAGAGGGTTAGCACTTACCCAAGGTCACCCAGAGGGGCAGGGGCTGAGCTGGGTTTGCGGCTGACTCACTAACCCCAGAACACAGCCTGGTATCAGTATTAGGGTTTTCTGCTCCCTACATTGAAATGCAGGTATGAGGACCCTGTCTGGGGCCCCAGAACTGGGGGGGGGGTACAGGATTCCTCTTCCCCTAAGTCTCTACACCTTGCTGGAGCCTCAGACAGGACTGAGTGGAGAAGCCCCTGCCTGGCTCCCTCCTCTAGGCTGCCAGGTCTCTAGTCCCCCCAATACCTCTAGTCCCATCTTCCAGCTGTCAATCATAAAAGAAATCCAGGGGGCAGGGAGTATTCCAGATGGGTGAGCCAGAGCATTATAAACTGGTGGAATAATCTTCACTCTGACGCACCTGTCCAGTGGATGACCTTGGCCCCCTGCCCTCCCAGGGTCAGAGTCAGCTCCAAGTTCCATCTGGCTGGACCGGGTGCTCTGAGCCATGCAGGTGGCCATTGGCTCCACCCCAGACCCCTGGCAAGAAAAAGAGCAACTGGAACATTCACAGCCACCTGTGTTTCCCCTTTAATCCCATTCTGTGGTTTTATTGTGTGCCCCTACAGCTTCCCACCATGGGGCTGCTCTGTGCCCCCTTCTGCCCTCTCCTGCAGGGTGGGTACTGGGTGCCCATCTGGAGACTCAGAAGACCATCCTGTACAGACAGAGGGAATATGACATGAGGGAGCTACAGGCCACAGAACAGTAGACAGGGGAAAGATTTGCGGGTGGCCAAGAATAGAGCTGGTCGACACTTCCATCCTCACACCAGCCGGTTCCAACCTGACCTACTGATACCTCCCCATAAGGAAGGAATTGGGAGGAAGACAGGGAACAGTATGGGGAAAGGCAGATAGGGCCTTCAGAGTGCAGTGTCCAATGGAAGAAGGTGGGGCCTCCAGGCAGGGGGCGTGGCATGGGGAAAGGTATATGCAGGGACTCACCGAGGGTTTTCAGGGAGGAAACAGGGCCCCACTGGATGGACAATACCACCAACCTAAGTTTCCTTAAAACTTGCAATGGGACTTAGAATTTTCAGAGTGCATGTCTGCTGTAAAGGCCATTGCGGTGTGGGAGCTGTCTGCACCCCACCCTCCTAGGGCCCTGCCTTCACCCTGTATCCACGTCTGGTCCTTACAGGTCAAAGGGAAAAGAAGGGCAGCCCCAGCCCCCCGCCAGCCAAGTGGTAACCCAGCGGGACTGAAAAAGACAGGCCCTTTGGTGGTGGCTCATCAGGGAGACCCCTGCACCCCAGGGTGAGTGGATCCCAAACTCAGATCACCTTTGGGGGTAGGGGTGTCCCAGGGACTGGATAGAAAAATGGTGACTTAAGAAAAAGAGCCAACCTTTGAAGTAATACTAATAATATAACGATGATGATGATGATGATGATGATGATGATGACTGCTTTCTAGAGCCCCCCATAGAATCCCTGTCCACTTTCTCTGATCGCTGGTGGTGGGGAATCTGCTCAGAGAGGCTAGATGACCTGTCCACTGTCACACAGCCAGAGGGGCAGCTGCACCAGGTTGCAAAGACCCGACCCCCACCATCTTCCCCACCCAGTTTCTGTGGCCTCACTCCCTGGAGACAGCTTTTAGGGAGCAACTGCTTTGCCCCTTCTTTTCCTGAATGGATAAGACAGCCGAGGACAGGGCCCCACGGCTATGGCAGGGGCTCCTCGACCTTGGAAGCTTTGAAGGGGCTCTGTGCTCGTGACAGAGCTGGTTTCCTGCCTGCCTGTCACCCCCAGGCTCCCACCACTTCCTCCAGAGCAGGGACTGAGGGCTCAGTGGGCTGCCAGTGGGGAGAACCAGCGGGGGCCAGGTGCTGCCCCTCCCAGCCTCTCCCTTGCCTCATTTCCTCCAGGAATCATCTGCAAGGACCAGTTGTATTTATTTATTGATCAAGATCTTTTCTTGCCCACTGGCCTGAAACCATAGTTTGGGTCTTTTTGTGCTTTTGTTACTGCAGTATCCCTACCTCAGTGGTATCAGCTTTGCATATAGAAGGCACTCGATAAATGCTGATAGAATGAAGGACGCATCTCCAAGTCCTTGAATCTGGAAAGCCCAGGAGCAAGCCCTCTGGGATGCTTGCCCCTGTTCCCCATCCTGCCCCAACCACCCCCAGGACCCTAGGGGGCTTAACCCTCCATGACTTCTCTGCTCAGAGTCCTCCCTCAAGCAGTCCTGCTGGTGCGACTCCTGCCCCTCCGACACCTCGCTCCATTTACCCCTTCCCTCTAGCCCCGCTAGTCCCCTTCTCTTCCCCCAGTCCCACCACAGGGCCTATGCCCTCAAAGTGCCCTTTGCCAGGTGCACCCTTCTCCCAGCTCTTCCAAGGCAGCTCTTGGGCACTTCTAAATACTTCCTCTTCCGAGAGGCCTCCCCTGACCACCCTAGTTAAAATCTCTCCATCCCCATTCCTAGTTTTCTCAACGCCATTGAATCTTTTTCCAAAACTTTTGCTTTATCTAAAATTCTGATTGGTCCTTAATTTGGAGAAGGTCATTCCCTTCTTCTAAGAAGTTCAGCTCCAAGATGGACAGGTTTGTATCTGTCTGAGACGGGGTGTCCCCAGCATTAGACTCAGAGAAGGGGCTCGGTGGGTATGGGAGTGAATGAGCGAATGAATGAATGCATAGATACGTTCCCCGCTCTCCCATCCCACACTCATAGGGGACTCAGCTTTTGTCCCGGTAGCCACCAGGTAGACTCAGGACAGGCCGATATTGCTGTGGATGCACAGATGCGGGTGTTGGCAGGGGGTGGCCAGGCCAGCCCTGCTCAGGCGGCTGCCTCTGGGTCCCTCAGCTCCTGTGAAGCTCTCCCAGCTCTCCTGGACCCACACTCTGGAGGAGGGTCTCCCTGTCCAGCCACTAGCCTCTCCTCTGCCCAGTCTGTAGGCTGTTTCCTGGGGGCATGAATTCTGGGGTACCCAGCCGTACTCTCTCCCACCAACCATGGGCTGATGAGTTCTGCCTGGAATGGAGACCCAGGTGGCCCCCACCCACTGCCTCATCTACATCCATCCCTGACTTCCGTCCACCATTGGCAGCCTTGTCTTCAGGAGCTGAGGTCCAAGCAGGCAGCGGGAAGACTTGGGCAGGATGTGATTGGTCACCAATTTGAGCATCCTAAATTCAGCCCTTGAAGGGAGTCCCTGATCCCTCAGGGCAGGTAAGCCCAAAGAAGAAAATGATGATGGGTCTTTCCTAGGGGAGGCCTGAAGAGACCTCTGGGGGTGGTGGCCGGTGTTTTTGTGAATTTCTGGCTCTTTGCATGTTGGACTTGAATTCACGAAGTGTCAGCTGCTGCAGGGCCCTCACAGCAGCCTGTGCAGTTGGGAGTTAGCCCATGAGTGGGTACGGTATGAATGCTTGTCCTGAGGCAGGGGCCTGTATGTGGGCCAGGGCATTGAATGTGGCACAGGGTTGTGTGCTAGACCCCGAGGGAGGTGTGGGTGGCTTCATCGGTGTTTTAGAAAGAGCCCCCAGCAGCTCAGGCGGGGGAACAACCAGTGCAAAGCCCTGGAGGTGGAATAGTTGAGGGGAGATGGAAGGCCTGGGTGGAAGTGGGGAGTGGATGAGGGGATGCAGGAAGGACGTTGCAGGCTGAGAATGACTGCTTAAGAGTCACCACAACCCCACTCCTGGTGCCCCCGTGGACACTGCAGGCAATGGATGGCCCCCAGGCCTTCACTTCTCAACCATCACAACCCTGGGCAATGTCACCACAACCAGACCTTCCTCAGGATGTTCCCAGAAGGCTAGGATGAAGAACAGGCTGTTGAGAGGAGGGGACAGGAGTCCCAAACTCAAGGCTGTCACCTGCCCCTCCTCAGCCTTACCACTATGACCTACTCTTGGGACTGCCCCCTGCCCAAGCTGTCATCTGCTCTCTCATTCATTCTGCCCAGCTATTTTCTGGGCCACAGAGGAAACAAAACAGATCCTGACCTGGTAAAAAGCTGAGGCCAGGAAGAAAGCAGATGGAGGAGCTGCTGCCTTCAGAGGCCCCAGGCTGGGGGACAGAGCTGCACTCAGCCACTCTCAGCCAAGTGGGAACAGAGTTAGGCTGAGGTAGCGAGACCACCTGGGAGGGGGAGGAGGAGGGGGAGAAGGAGGAGGAAAGGATCCTTCACCTCCTGGTCCCCAAGATTTTCCCCAGCTGCCATTAACGTTGAATGAATGGTTGCCCAAGGATAGCCTCCTCGGTGCCAGGGGAAGAGGACGCAGTTTTTGAGGACCCCTGAAATAGTCTCCTGCTGTCTCACCTCCTGGCATTGATTTAGGGGTTTTTAGGACTAAGGCAAGGGCACAGTCCCAAAGAAGGTGGCCTTGCAGCAGACACACCCTAGACGCCTGGAAGCTCTCTCACCCAATTCTTAGGCACTCACCACTTGCCAATATTCTGCTTTCCTACCCCAAGCCTCCCCCACACGGAGCAGACGTGTGAAAAGGTCACTTCTGGAGGGACGAGGTGGAGAAAAGGTGTCCAGTCGCTTTGCAAACATGTCCCGTCAGCAAGTATGCGTGGAACACAAAGGTTGAGGGGTACCTGGAGTTTGGGGGACTTTATTTTGGGAAGGGGTGGCTAGGACTGTCAAGGACGGGTGTTGTGGCTTGACTAATGTCCTCTCTGTCACGCGGGGCAAAAGGTCGAGTTTCGGGACCCGCCTAGCGCTGCGGGTGGTGGGTAGAATGGGGCACCCGGAATGAGGGATCTTTAAATGTAGGCGGGGCTTGCGGGGTCGCCGGGGGCGGGGCCATCCGGGCTCAGCCAATCGTCCGCCCCTCCCGCGTCGCACTGCCCCCTCCTCTCCCGGCCCGGGCGGGCGCTCGCCCCCCACCCCCCGCCCGGGCGGTGCACTGGGCGGCGGGGGATGCTCCCGCCGCTGCCTCCCCCTGCCCCGCCTCCGTCGGGCCCAGCGTCCCACCGCCCCTGCCCACCCCCGCTGCGACCCCGGCCCCGTCCTGTGGATCCTTGGCCGTATGGGACCCTGTCCCCTCCAGCCTTGTGCGTCCGCCCGAACCGAGCCCCGCAGGTACTGGATAGGATGGGAAGGGGCGCCTGGGGAAGGAGGCACGTCCGGGAGGGGACGTGGTTTGAGGCAGGGGACCCGAAGAAGCGGATGTGTGTCTCTGCACTGCCAGGCTAAGTGAGGAGTCTCGGACCCACATCCCGGAGGGGGAGGGTACTGGGTTCTCTTTGTGGGGTGAGTCTCCAAACTCCATAGATGCGGTGGGGGGAGCTCTCAGGGTGGAGGCAGTGACCCGGGACTGACTTGGGAATGGGAGGAAGGCGACCCACACTACTGGCCCCTGGGTCTAGCGGTCAGGGGCACCCCGATAGGGGTCAGGAAGCCCAGATCTCCTTGGACAGAGATGGGGTACCCCGCACAGGGCACTACCCGCTGTCTTGGAGGGCAGCACTAGATGTGAGTGCTGGAAGCCGGGACCAGGCAGGGGAAGCTGAGGGAGATGGAGCGGTGTGGAGGGCGCTGGTGGAAGCCGCCTGGGAAGGGCAGGGCAGGCTAGCTGCACTCTGCTGGCTGCTGGCTGCTGGCAGGTTCCTGATGGGTGGTGATGGGGGCAACGCCTGGGGGATCAGGCAGTCAGCCAGCGCCTCACTGCACCGTGCTGGGCAGCCCATGGGGCAGAGGGCAGTGAATCCTGTCCACCCTGCAGAGTTAGGGCCCCAAGAGTGTTGGAATGGGTCCTTCCCCACCCTCCACAGGGACATAAAACCCATGACTTGTCTGTGCATCCTGGAAAGTTCCACCATGTGCTGCTCTGGCTGTGGTTCCTGGGAGCACTGTGGTTTCGCCCTACCCCCAGCATTTTGCCCTGCAGAGGGCTCTGCCTTGGGGACTGAGGGGACAGAGAGCACCTTCTCCTGGTCCACCTCTGCAGGACAGAGCTTGGCATTGGGCAGTAGCACCATGGCAGGTGTATTCATGGCCACATGCTAAGATTTTCCACATGAGATCTGGTCACCCACCCTGATGGATGGGCACCTAGATGCCCCTTTACTGAAGAGGCAGCTGAGGAGGTGACGTTGTCCTGACTGGGGTGCTGGGGGGTCCCTCTGAGCAGCTGCTGCAACCAACTTGTCATTTGTAAATGGGCTCATTTGAGGGCCATTGGAGTCTGGTTGGATTTTATTTTGTCTTCCTTTTGGGTGGGAGAGTGCCCTGCTCCCTGCCACCTGCTAACCTTCCTTAACTCCTCAAGAGCCCTCCTGGGTGCCCCCTGTCCTACTTGTCCCACAAGGTTCCCACAGTTCTCCTGGGATGGTGTGGAAGGGGGGCTCTGCTCATCACCCTATCCTGGCCTTCAGGGAACAGAGGTCTCATGCTCCAGACACATTGGACAAATTTGGCCATTCAAGGGTCCCTCAAGACCGAATGCAGACCATAGGATGTTCCTCACCATTTAGAGAAGTTCCTTGGAGAACTTGGGAGACTTGACCCCCCCAAAAACACATCCTTTCATGGATACACAAACCTTGGCTGGGATTTCAGAGGGGCTGATTCTTTGGGAATCTCTGAGGATCCCAGGGGCCCCAGCTTTAGGTCCAGGCTGCCGTGGGTGAGGGGAACGTATATCTGGGAAGGGAAGAGGTCTCTTGTCCCCAGGTCGCTCTGGTCCCACTCAGCCTTTAGAAAAGGGCTGCCCTCCTCTGTGGGATGTCAGGGAGACCACTCTGTCATTCTGTTTCCTCGGAGCTCATAGGAGGGTACCCACCAAGGCCTGTGTCCTGGACTCTGGGGCCCCTCAAGGGCAGGGCCAGGCTGGCTCCCTTTCTAGCTGGTGGCTCGTTAAGAGAAGGCCAGGCAGATCCTGCCACCCACCTCCAGTTGGCACTGATTTAGTCCCAGCCCTTCCTGGCTGTGTGACCTTGAGCAAGGTATTGAAACTCTCTGAGATTTGTCTCCTGTCTATCAAATGGGATCAGGGATGCCACCTGCCTCGCCAAGTGGCAGTGGAGATTCTGTGTGATAATGCTGATGAAGGATGCCACCCACAAGTTAACGTGACAGGCACCAGCAATGCCCTCCACCCCCCTGTTCTCACAGAAGCTACCTGCCACCTGTCCCCACTCTCCCATTCTCCCCCTGCCCAGGGCACCTTAGGACTCGGCTGCCAGGCAAGGAGGAGCATAGCCCACAAATGGCTGAATTTGGCTTGTGTGTCCAGCGGCTGAGTCACATCCCCAAATTGCGTCTTTACTGGTGTATTTCCGAAGGTCGTCTGCCAGGCCCCCATCCCCTCCTGGTCCTGTCTGCCAGGCTCCCCACCTCTCCTGCCTGTGTGCCCAAAGCCCCCAGCAAGGACTTGCACTTTCAGGAGGAATGGTGGAAGGGAAGCCTGGGGTTTCCTGGTCTCCCAGGTGAGGGGAGGGCCTGGGGCTGCTGTGCTGACAAACTCCCAGACCTGCCTAGCAGCCAGTAGGCCTTAGGGTGGTGGACAGGGGCTCCAGCCCATGAGGGGAGCAGCGCCCAAGTGTTTGTGAGAAGAGAAAAAGAAGACAGATAGCAGGGCCAAGATCAGCCTTACAAGCTAGGAAGCGCCTAGCCTACAGGAGGCTAGGCCTTATAGACTGTGAAGTGTCAGGCTGAGGGTGGCCACAGCCTGGTTAATGCGATGGGTGGGAGTGGGGAGGGAGGAACGTGCTCTGTGACTCATGAGGTCACTCACCATCGCAGGGATGTTCCCTGTGCTTCCGTGTGCTGTCACTACCATCTGTGCACACATTGCGAGCAGGACGGACACAGTCTGGGGGTCGCCAGACAAACGGTGGTCCTGCAAGACCTTCGGTGGATGCTCTGGCAAAGAGCGCCCATGTCCCGCCCAGCAGCATAGCCCATCTTGGCATGTCCTGATGTCACCGCCTGAGCACAAAGCACCTGACACCCCCAGAGCACAGTTTTGGGGCTGGGAAGATGTCCCGTCTGTGCACCCAGCTCCCCGTCCCAGGCCCCCAGTTCCTGCCGGCTTGGCCTTTTCAAAGACCCACCGCCTGCTGCAGCCAGGCTCGTTGGGAGAAGCCCAGCCAGGCAGCCTGGTCCAGAATGTGCCCTGTAAGGAGATAGTCCCTTCATAGCCGGTTGCCTCAGTCTTACCAGCTGTTAAACTGGCCAGATGCCGGGACCCTCTTCTTGGAGGTGTTGCAAGGATCCAGGAGAAAACTTATGTGAGGGACGGAGCCTGGTGTGTAACAGATGTTTAATAAACGCTGGCAGGGGACAGCAGGTGGCATGCCAGGTTGAGAGAGTCAGCTGGGGTGGGCCTGGCAGGTGAGAACCCAGCAGGCCCTGCTCCAGACAGGGTCATTGAGGTCCCTCCTCTTGCACGTGACCCCCATGATACAGCCCTGTGCCGGAGCAGAACCTGAGGATGTTGGGCGATCAGTCTGCTCTTCGGCCTGGTAGGGAAACTGAGGCTGGCCTAGGGTCACAGGGCCAGGCTGAGCATGTCTCACAGGCTGTATAGATTCAATTCTGGAATGTTAGGGTTAAGTCCTAGTTTGCCACACTGGTCCCAGAATCCATCTGGAGGCCACACACCTCCCTCCATCCAGGCAGGAGGAAGCTATAGCCCCAGCCTCAGTAGCTAATGTCCCCTCAGCCATATCCTGCACCAGTGTAAGCGTGTTAAGGCTTTGGAGGGGAGGAACTGGAGGCTCAGTAGAATGAGGTCGAATTGTCCAAGATCCTGACAGTCAGCCGGAGACGAGCACTGATGGGAATTACCGCCCAACCCTGCACACCTACATGAGCTCTAGTCCTCCCAGACAAACCTGCCAGAAGATTCCATCTCGAGGCACACGGAGATTTTTACTGAGTATTGGCTGTGTGCTAGCCATTGTCTAGGTGCCTCGAGGCCCAAAATGTCAGTGGGAAAAGATTGGCAGCAGGGCGTCCCAGGCAAAGGGCACAGCATGTGGACGGAACCCGAGGCAGGAGTAAGCTGGTTGGGACTGTTCACAGGGAGGCCGGCGTGACTGCGAGGGAGTGGCTCCTCGGAGACCGAGCAGGGCGGAGGGTCGGGACTGGGACCACAGAGGCCTCCTGGCCTCAGGGAGGCCTCTGCTTTTTCTGCAGTGACACTGGAGACCATGGGAGAGTTTCAGCAGGGAAGGGGCATAGGCTGACTTGGATATTTCTGGGATGGCAACCCATGTGTCATCTGCTTTGGGTTCATGGCCTCCCAAGCCTCAGAATGTTCTGGAGTGTTGGTAATGGTCCTTGGCCCTCTGGTCACTTGGCATGACCATGTCCCCCATGCCCTTGCAGGTCAGCGCGGGAGCCCAGCCACTGAGCCATGCTGGGCCCCAGGTGGCCTGCAGTGAGTCCAACCCCGGCACCCACATAGTCATGAACAACCACAGCCACAATGGCTGTGGGGGGCGGCCGCTGGGAGGCGGGCCGGGGGCCCTGACCCGAGACCCTCCGGACCCTGAGGCCAGCCGCCCCCTACAGCCCCCACATAGCCCAGGCCTCCAGGTGGTGGTTGCCAAAAGCGAGCCAGGCCAGCTTTCGCCTGGCAGCCCCCGAGGCCAGCCCCAGGACCAGGAGGAGGAGGAAGATGATGAGGAGGATGAGGCAAGTGGGCAGAGGGGCTCCGGGAAGGCCCCCAACGTGGGCCACCGCCTGGGCCACCGACGGGCACTCTTCGAGAAGCGGAAGCGCCTCAGCGACTATGCCCTCATCTTTGGCATGTTTGGCATCGTTGTCATGGTGACAGAGACGGAGCTGTCCTGGGGGGTCTACACCAAGGT
>PVKM010039016.1:0-13906 GCA_004027735.1 Carollia perspicillata | reverse complement strand
CCACCCCCACATACAGCGTCACAACACAGCTATTGGGTTGTCTCGCCCTGGTGAACAACTAAGGCTCCGCCCCTCATACCTAACAGGCATAATCAGACCAAAAAATTATGGTTCAAACAGAAGAACAAATCAAAGCCCCAGAGCCAATACTTTTAAGCGACCAAGAGACAGCCAACCTATCAGATGTACAGTTCAAAACACTGGTGATCAGGATGCTCACAGAACTGGTTGATTTTGTTTGCAAATTAGATGAACAAATGAAGGCGTTCATAAGTGAAATGATGGAAAATGCATAGGGAACCAGTAGTGATAGGAAGAAAACTGGGACTCAAATCAATGGAGTAGACCAGAAGGAAGAAAGAAACAACCAAACAGAAAAGAATGAAGAAACAAGAATTTAAAAAAATGAGGAGAGGCTTAGGAACCTCCAGGATATCTTTAAACATTTCAACATCTGAATTATAGGGGTACTGGAAAGGGAAGGGAAAGAGCAACAAGTGGAAAAGTTATTTGAACAAATAGTAAAGGAGAACTTCCCCAATCTGGCAAAGGAAATAGACTTCCAGGAAGTCCAGGAAGCTCAGAGAGTCCCAGGGAAGTTGGACCCAAGGAGGAACACACCGAGGCACATCATAGTTACATTAGCCAAGATTAAAATGAAGGAGAGAACTCTAGAAGCAGCAAGAGATAAGGGGCCAGTCACCTACAAAGGAGTTCCCATCAGACTCTCAGATGATTTCTCAAAAGAGACCTTCCAGGCAAGAAGAGGCTGAAAAGAAGTATTCCAAGTCATGAAAGTTAAGGACCTACATCCAAGACTGCTCTATCCAACAAAGCTTTCATTTAGAATGGAAGGGCAGATGAAGTGCTTCTCAGATAAGGTCAAGTTCAAGGAGTTCATCATCACCAAGCCCTTATTATATGGAATGCTAAAGGGACTTATCTAAGAAAAAGAAGATGAAAAATATGAACAGTGAAAGGACAGCAAACTCAATTATTAACAATCACACCTAAAACAAAAGCAAACTAAGTGGACATCTAAAACAGGAGAGGAGGCACAGAGATGGAAATTGCATGGAAGGTTGGCAACAGGGGAGTGGGAGGAGGAGGCGGGGGAGAAGGTACAGAGAATAAGTAGCATAGACGGTGGGGAGAAAATAGACAGGGAGAGGGCAAGAGTAGTGTGAGAAATGTAGAAGCTAAATAACTTATGACACCTGGACATGAACTAAAGCGGTGGGAGTGTGTGTGGGAGGGGGTGTGCAGGTTGGAGGGGAATGGAGTGGGGGAAATGGGACAACTGTAATGGCATAATCAATAAAATATATTATAAAAAATAAAGTGAGCTGCCTTTAAAGTTTAAGAAGGGAGTAAAAAGGGGGAATTTATATATGTCTGTAATCTCTTCTAGAACTAGAGGATTTTCCGTAGAAAACAAAAAACATACATTTGAGTAGAAGTTGTGTGTGTGCATGTGTGTGTAGAGGAGATAAGGAGAGGGTGGTAGGAACTTGTATGCATCAATATTTATTGAACAGTACTAGGTGTGAGATAATTTGCACTGTTAATTTCATCTAAGCATTACTAATGTGCAATCGGTTGGGTATATGGTGTCTTTACAGAGCTTTTCAGAGACTGACAAGGGAGGTCTCATTAAGATACCTCACTGTATAGGAGCCAGGAAAGACTGGTGGGATGTCCCGTTATAACACTCCACATAGATTCTTGGCAAGATGCTCTGAAATATATGGTCCCTAGGAAGGTATGAGGTTGCTGAGATAATTGTCAGCTTTGGATCCTTGTTACAAGGCAGCTCTTCCCATATGGGATGAACTTCCTGCATAAGATGTCTGTCCTCTTCCCTCTTAAATTGACTTTTCCAACCAAGTGCCTAGGTGTGCATCTGAAAAGCTGTGTTGAAAGAGCAGGAAACACCAAGGTGTGGCATTGTGGGATGATTCCCTTATTGGCCATCTCTATGCTCAGCAGTATGTCAGAATTCCTGCAGGATCCCTATGCAAGAAGCTCTTACTAGAATTGTTCATAGAATCTTTATATGGAATATCAAATAAATGAGTGGCCTCATTTGTACCTATTCTTGTGCAGATGAGGGCACCTTATGGTGAAAACCTGAAGGGTATTATTCATTTTCTCTTGCTGAACATGTCTAAAAGCCTGGTTATTATACATCTCTTGCCATCTCCTGAACATATCTTATGAACCATGGAAATAGTCTAAGGCACTGAGGAACCAAGCAAAGATTTTGGGAATATAAACTAGAGAGATATGAGCCTGTCAAGTCCATGGCTTAATTGTGTGTGTGTGTGTGTGTGTGTGTGTGTGTGCGCGCGCGCGCGCGCGTGTGTGTGTGTGTGTAGAGAAAGAAAGAGAGAGACAGAGAGAGACTTGGAGAGAGAGTTCTGAGAGTGCATATTGACTGAAAATTACAGTAATAGTTCAAATCAAATGGTGTTCAGAGAAGTCCAGAATATTATATCCTAGCACAGCAGCCAAAAGGAAATCTTGGGACTAGGAGGAAAGATCACATCTGGGCCAAGATGGTGGCTGAGACTTTTGGTGGATTGTTGGTGCAAGTTAAATTTGGTTTAGTCTGATTGGGAGATTGCAAAAGTTCCTACAGTCTGACATATCTGAATAGGGAAGCTGTACATGCCCTTTTCTTCCTAAGGTGTCCTGAATGAAAAGCAACAAAGTGAAGTAACTTCTTCTGGATTTCAGGTGCTGTTTCATCATGCTCTGGATACCTGGTCTGCCTCAAACCATCAAAAACCTTAGAGCTCAGAGAAATCTTATTGCAGTTATTTTAAAAAAGGCATCTGTAATTATTTTTCATGGGAAGTTAGTATAGAACAGGTACTCAATCTCTTTTTCATACTCCACTTTTCTCCTCATTCCTTCCATATCTAACTCCATCTGGACACACAGATGATAAAAAACTGGGTTTAAGATAAAAGATATTTTTAAATGATATAAAATAGGATATACTATGAAAAAATCAAGAGAGGTGAAATGGAGTGCCTGCTTGTGGGTCTCTACTTCACCTGTATATCAAAATCTCCCATTGAAGGCTTTTATCTATTTACTTACTTACCCATTTGTTTATTTATTTATTTTTACATGAATATTCATAGCAACTTCCTTTGTAATATCAAAAAAATTGGAAACAGTTACAGCAATGGGTGAATGGTTAAACAAACTGTAGTACATCCACCATTGAATATGATCCAGTGATGCAAATGAATTACTTATTGATATACACAATAATCCAGATGCCCTGTTGAGGAATTATCTAAATAAAAAGAGCCAAAACCACAAGGTTACATACCATATGGTTTCATTTATATAACATTCTCATAATGACACAATTAAAGAAATGACAAACAGGTTAGTTAGTGGTTGCCAAGGATTAGGAATGGGGGTTGGGGACTGGGAGGGAAATGTTTGTGATTAAAAAAAGGCATCAAGAGGGATGCTTGTGGTGATGGCACAGCTCAGTGTCCTCACTGTAGTGATAGATACATGAGCCTATATATCTGATTAAATTACATAAAACTACACACATACATATACACACATCCATAAATGAGTACAAGTAAAACTGGGGAAATGTGAATAATTTGGTGGATCATACTAATGTTAATATCTTGATTGTACTACAGTTTCCAAGATGTTACCCTTGGAGGTGCCTTAGGGTATATGAGATATCTCTGTATAATCTCTTACATCTGCATGTGAATCTACAATTATCTCAATAAAGATTTCAATAGAAATATATTATAAGCAGTGATAGATAATTATAAAACCAAATCTGAATTTTTTGAAAAGGATCTATAAGTCAGGGAACCAAGTTGTAAAACTCCCAGATCACTTCAGGTCTGTTGGCAATTTTGCGCCCAGAGTATTATGTAAAGAAGCCTTATCTAAGGTTCTATCTAGGCTCAGTGGGACAGAATGCCTCATGTGTGATGACTACTCTGCATGCAGGAGGTGGGGTCCTCAGAAAAAGTGCTACATATTTGCCATTCATCCTATGAGGAGTGCATTTCTAACTGAAGATGTGGCATTGTGGCATTGTGACATCTATGGTTGGAGAAGGGATTTTATGGCAGTGGCATCTGGCTAGTGCTCTACAAATCCCATCATTTTAGGCCGCTGCCTACAAGTCCAATTTGGGTCCCACTGGTGAGCAAGGCTTTACACTGCCTGGCTTCTTAAGGGGAAGGAACTGTGTTAATGTAATTGCAGTTGATATTCCCCAAACATATCTTAGTGGCCAGGCCTTGTGCTAAGTGCTTTACATGAATTAATTTACTTAATCCTCATCCTGGCGCCATTGCTTACTTCTGAAAACCAAGCTTTATGGTGCCCAGATACCTCAACCGTGGCCTTTTAGGTTTTCTGCATGCTCAGTAGGTCCTTGGTTGATACCCTGTTCTTCCTAGAGTAGATGAGAGGTTCTTGGGAGTGTGCTCTGATCATCTCTTCCCCTCAAATATTGAGCATTTCAAAAGGAGAAATTTCCAGGGACTCATCTTTGAAGATTCTGATTCAGTAGGCTTGAATGTCATCCAGGCATGAGGATTATTTTAAATTCCATTTATTGTATGAAGATAGAGGTGCCAGGTATGGAAACGAACTCTTTTTCAGAACAGATGGCAAGGGGCAAGAATTGAAGAGTTTGAGGTGAAGCAGATAAAAGATTATTTTAGTAACAAAGGAAGAAATTATGAGAGGGCTTGAATAGGGTGGTAACTTTCACTTACTAGAATTGTACCATTTCTACACTAAAGGTCATTTAAGTTTTGCACTGAAGCACTGCAGGGAATCCACCTGCTTTGTCTGTGCTTCAGTAACCTTATTTCATTGTCCCCTTGGGGAGAGCCAACTGCTCCCTTGATTCTGTCCAGTGGGTGTGGGAGTTTACAAAACTTGTTGAGGAGATTTGCCACATATTTACCCTATTATTTTGCCATTAGACTGTAGAGCTTCAGTTTTCTTATATATGTAATTATATGAACATTGACCATAGTTAAGAAAGAGAGAGACAAGAAGAGAAGAGAAGAGAAGAGAAGAGAAGAGAAGAGAAGAGAAGAGAAGAGAAGAGAAGAGAGTGGGAAGGAGAAAAGGAGAGAAAGAATGAAAAGAGAGGGAAGGAAGGAAGGAAGGAAAGAAGGAAGGAAGGAAAGAAGGAAGGAAGGAAAGAAGGAAGGAAGGAAAGAAGGAAGGAAGGAAGGAAGGAAGGAAGGAAGGAAGGAAGGAAGGAAGGAAGGAAGGAAGAATTACCAACATAGCATTCACACACAACCATTTTCCACATCTTCTGTGATTGAGAAGATCTTTCTTTTTCTTCCCTGGCCAGTGTGGCTCAGTGGATTGAGTGCTGGCCTGAGAACCAAAGGATCACTGGTTTGATTCCCAGCCAGGGCATGTACATGGGTTGGGGACAGGCACACAAGAGGCAACCACACATTGATGTTTCTCTCCCCCTCTTTCTCCCTCCCTTCCCCTCTGTCCAAAAATAAAGAAATAAAATCTTTACAATTTTTTTCTCCTTCTGTGTTTCCAAAATTGATGAAATATAATATTTGACTTTGAATCCAGACGGCTTTGCCTGACCCATCATACATATATAGCAAATATGTATTGTCCCGGAGTATAAAAACCTCATGGTTAAAAGACAAAGGATGATTTTAAATACTGGTATCAGGAAAATACATTTAGCCAAGGCATCATCCAACTCATTAATAGATGCATGTATGAGTAGTAAAATTGACTTCACATGACTAAAGATAATCTATGAATTCTTATCATATTTTTTAAAAGATTGTATTTACTTATTTTTAGGGAGGGGAAGGGGAAGTAAACATTTTTCTTTCAATCTTTTATCTGTCTTTATGTGTAGCTGTGGATATATGTGTAATTTACACTGCTGAGGTCGTGCTCTCTATACAGTTTTACATCAAGCACATTTACACAATCATTTACTGTCCTTTTTCTAATCATAAACATAATTATTTAGAGTATACAATAAACAACAAAAGGATTGAGAGTGGGATGTGGGGATGGCTGGGGTGGGGAGGAGCAGTGGGGGGAAAATGGAGACAACTGTACTTGAATAACAATAAAAGAAGAGAGAGAAAAGAAAAAATCATTCAGTAATCTTATTAACAGTAACATTAATATTGTTATTTAAAAAAATAAATGACAACAAAAAACAGGCAAAACAAGGATTGTTTGGAAGAGAGTATAAGTAATTAGGTGAACCCTAAGCAAATATAAAAACATACCATAAAAACTATGAGAAATAAACAGTTTTACTAGCTGACAAATAATACCATTGATTTTAATGCATATGATTGTTTACCTAAGAAAGGGAAGAGGGAGCACTGTGGGGGGGGGTGGACTGGGACGGGAGTAAATGACAGATAACTGTACTTGAATAACAATAAAAATAAAATAAAATAAATGCCATCAAGTATAAAAAAAAGGAAGAGAATTTAAATAACTCTTTAAATAGCATATTGATAAACCTTAATGGAAAATCTGAAAAACTTAGAAAAAGAAAATTATAAAATTCTTTTGAGCACTCTATTTGAAGGTGTTAATAAATGGAGAGAATTTGAATCTGTGTAGAGGACAATGGACAAGGTGGCTGTGGGTGAGGAAAAAGACACCATAATAAAAAACCTAAATATAAGACCTGAAACAAAAATACATAGAAGAAAACACAGATACAAAACTTATGGACATTAGTATTAAAGAGGATTTTATTATTTGACCTCAAAACCAAGAGGTGTAAAAGCAAAAATAAACAAATGGGACTACATCAAACTGAAAGGCTTCTTCACAGCAAAACAAACTGCCATCAGAACAAAAAGCAAGCAACCAAATGAGAGAAATATTTGCAAACAACACCTTTGATAAGGGGTTACATCTCTGATAAGGGGTTTCTATCCAAAATGTATAAAAAATTCATACAACTCAACAACAAGGAAAAACAAATAATATATTTAAACGTGGGCAGAGGACCTGAGCAGACATTCCTCCAAAGAGGACATACAGATGGCCAATAGATGTGAAAAGATGCACAACTTCACTAATCATCAGAGAAATAAAAATTAAAACCACAATGAAATATCACCTCACACCTGTCAGAATGACTATTATCAACAAATCAACAAACAAGTGTTGGCAAGTGTGTACCATATGCTACAGCAATCCTTCTTTTGGTTATCTATCAAAACATTTTGACCTTCCATAGATGATAAACTAAAGAAAATGTAGTACATATATACTGTACAGCAGAATACTACTCAACCACAAGAAAAGCTGAAATATTGGCATTTATGACAACATGGATGGGTCATAAAAATAAGCTAAGTGAAATTATCAAATGGAAAAAAGTCAAGAACCATATTATTTCAATCATATGTGGGATATAAAACTGAAAGCAACAAATAAGAGAAACAAACAAACAAACAAACAAAAGCTCATAGACACAGACAATAGTATGGTGTGGTTACCAGAGGGAAAGATGAGTGGGGAAGGTAAGTAGTAAAGGGTAAAGGGGGTCAAATATAAAGTGATGGAACGAGACTTGACTCTGGATGGTGAACAAACAATGCAATATACAGATGATGTATTATAGAAGTGTTCACATTGATACCTATATAATTTTATTAGCCAATGTCATCCCAATAAATTTAATAACATTTTAAAAAATAAACAAACTTGGAGATTGGATCCAAGATGGCAGAGGAGTAAGTAGAAGCTACACTAATCTCCTCCCAGGACCAATCTGGAATTACAACTGAATCATAGAAAAATCATCCTGAATAACCAACTGAACACTAGCTGGATAAAAGCCTTATAGCTACAGACAGATAGAAGAAACCACTTCTACACAATATGACTGGTGAGTGCAGAGGAGATGCAAGGGGGCTGGCTGGGCTCCCATGGGCAGCAGCTGAAGTGCTAGAGGGATATTTCAGTGACCAAGGGGTTCTACCTGAGAAATGTGGGGTCTAAACCCCAAGTTGGGCTCTCCAACCTGCAGCACCAATGCTGGAAAGGAACCCAGATAACATCCAGCTATAAAAAGCAGCAGGGTTTCTCTCTTCCAGGGAGAGAGTGCTGGAGACACAGAGAGCCTGTTAAAGGGCCAGAGCACAAAATTTCATTAGTAGCCCCTCACCTTGGGTGCCAGTAAAGGGAGGGCAGAGTGGACTAGAGATGATTGAGGAGAGTCTGGGATTGGTGGCTCTGGGGAGAGAACTGAGGGAACAGCCACTAGGATCCCTGTGCTGAGTCATCCCCCATACTGCAGGAGCCATCTCTCTTAGGCAGAGCACTCTTCTCTGAATGGCATTGGCCTAATGGGAAGCAATAGTCCCACCTTCAGGAAATACTCTGCCCCACCTTATGCTATTTAAGCCAGTCTGTTGATTAAAGCTCACTTAGATTAACAAAGCAATTAGTTTACTGGCTGAGTAGTTTAACAACTAAGGCAAAAAGTACAAAGCAGCCAAAATGGGAAGACAAAGAAATAGACCCCAAATGAAACAAAAAGTGATTTTTCCAGAAGAACTGGATGAAATGGAGGCAAGCAATTCATCAGATAGAGAGTTTAGAGTAATGATTATAAAGGTACTCAGCAACATGAAAGAAGACATAGAAACCATAAAAAGGACCAGTCTGATATAACAAATGTAATGTCTGAAATAAATAATACACTGGAAGGAATAAACAGTAGGTTAAATGAAGTAGAGGATAGAATCAATGTTTTGGCAGACATGGTAGGAAAAAACACACAGCAGGAGCAGTAAAAGGAAAAAGGGAATTTAAAAAAATGAGGAGAGCTTAAGAAACATTTTGGACAACATGAACAGTAACAACATCCTTATCATGGAAATACCAGAAGGAGAAGAGAGTGAGCAAAGAATTGAGAAGCTATCTGAAGAAATAATAACTGAAAACTTCACTAATTTGGTGAAAGAAAAAGCCACACAAGATCTGACCCAGCATGGCTCTAGAGTAGAGGGCAACTCACAGTGGAGAATTCAAGCCAAACCTCCTGGGAGATAGTGGCAGGCTTGGGTTTGAAAGGCAGAAGCTGAATGCCTGAGCGAGACTCGCTGCAATCAAGCAGTCTTTCAAAAACAGGCGAACCAACCCGCACATGAGGGAGGGGAGATTGCCTTGGCAGATTGGGGAGGCCAGGCTCAGGATTTTCCTGCTCCATACATTGCCTAAGGAACAAGAAGAAAATGTGCTGATAAAGAGCCCTTCACCAGACACTACTCACCAGACACTATGTGCTACACAGCTCTTTCAGCCCCAATTTACTAAACCCAGCAAAGTAGAGAAAATAGAGACAGGCACAAGATGCTATCTGCTCTCCTGCAAAGCTGTTTAACATTCACTTCATATCCTTCAAGTTTGGGGATAATATGGTGCCAGGTTTTATAATATAGCTTATTTCAAATCTCACATATTTCTCTTCCTTCTCTTAATCCATACTACCTCCCACCTCCATCTCCATATATTTGTTTTAAATTCTGTTTTCTCCTTTGCTATGAGTTGTTTCTATTCCACAATCTTACTATTGCTCCCCCCACCCTCTCGAAACCATTTATGATTGTCATTAGTCATCTCATATTCCTTCTCTAGTTCTTAAAATACCCTTATTCTCTCTCTGCCTTTATCAATTTTTGCTCATAGGTTGTGGATAAGGTGGTTGTTGTTACAGTTCTTCAATCTTATTTCTAGATAGTGACTATCATTGTACTTCAAATCTCAAGTTTCACTGTTCCCCTCTCCTACTCCATTTTGCCTTCCTCCTGCCCTTTCCTTTTTTGTTTTAAACATTAATTTTTCCATAACTTGGCCGGGTTTTCATATCACACTCTTAGTATTCCTTCTCCCTCTATTCTCTCAAAATAACTTCTCTTTCCTATAGACATCTAAGCTCTTCTATCTTTCCTTTTGCCCTCTTATTCTCATCCCACCTATATAAATCATAGCTCATTGGTTGTTGATGTTTCTGTGGTGGAGCCTTTTCTGCAATAAGATCAATATATATATATGGCACCCTTCTTTTACTCCATTCCATCTTCCCACTGCCTCTTATTAGTTATGAAGTAAATTTTATTTTCTTTCCAGCTTTGCCTTCTCTCTAGTCCCTACACTTATTGATGCCCCTCCCTCTACCCACACAAAATATCTTTCCTTTCAATTATGAGTATGAGTATGAGTAATGAGTATGAGTCATTCATACTCATTTTCCCTTTCTTATAATAGTCTGAAACTCTTTATATCTTTACTAACATCGGCTCATTTGCTGTTGATAGTGTAATAATGGATGGGGGTTATTTTTGTGGGTGTGGGTCTGTTTCCTGGGCTGTTCGATATTTGTTCTGGAAGCACCCGAACAACAGTACATAAGACATGGAGGGGCCCAGGTTGGTGTGGTTCAGTGGATTGAGCGCCAACCTGTTCAACTCCCAGATCAGGGCACATACGTGGCTTGCAGGCCAGGTCCCCAGTAGGGGGTGTGTGAGAGGCAACCACACATTGTTTTTTCCCTCTTTTTCCCTCCCTTCCCCTTTGTCTAAAAATAAATAAAATCTTAAAAAAAAAAAGATGAAGAGGGCAGAGTGACTCTTAGTCACTCAGCCATAGAGAAAAACCCAGCAAAGGATGAGCGAACAACAACCAAAATCAAAGTCAACCAGAGAGCCTACATAAAAGGCATAAATGTCAGAGCCTACATAAAAGCATAAAGACCATCAAGCTCAGGTGATCAAGGAGAGTGCACCACTGAGTCATACGGGTCTCCTACCACAGAATGTCATACCTTGAAAACAAGGACTCAAAGCAGATCTATCTACTATGCAGAAACAAGCAAGAAGAGTCACTTAAAATTGGGAGACAAAGAAACAACACCCAATAAGAAAGAAAAGAGGGAGCTCCAGAAAAGACTGCTAAACAAAATTGAAGCAACCAAACTATCAAACATCAAGTTCAAAATAATGGTTACAAGAATGCTCAAGAAACTTAGTGAGAACTTCAAAGAACACCAGGGAAACTTCAAATAACTTACTGTAAATTATACCAGCATGAAAAAAGATATAGAAACTATCAATAAGAGAGACAGGAGGAAATGAAAAGGCAATATCTGAAATAAAGAACGTAGTAGAAGAAATTAAAAGACTACAGAGGATTGAATCAGCAAGCTTGAGGACAAGGTAGAAAAAACGTTCCCAGACAGAGCAACAAAATGAAAAAAACTCAAAAAGAACAAAGAGGGGTCAAGGGAGCTGCATGACAATATGAAATGTAATAATATCTGTATCATAGGGATACCAGAAAGACAAGAAGAGGAGCAAGGGAATGAAAATCTATTTGAAAATGTATGACAGAAAACTTCCCTAAATTAATGAGAGAAAAAGTCATGCAAGTCCAGGAAGCACAAACGGTCCCAATCAAGAGGAACCTAAAGACACCCACTCTAAGGCATACCATAATTAAAGTGGCTAAATTTAAACACAAAGAGAGAATCTTAAAAGCAGCAAGGGAGAAACGGAAAATAACATACAAGGGATCTTCAATAAGGCTATCAGCTGATTACTCAACAGAAACACTACAAGCCAAAAGGCAATGGCAAGAAATATTCCAAGTACTGACAAGCAAAGGCCTGCGACCAAGACTACTCTCCCCAGCAAGGTGCTCATTTAAAATGGAAGGCAAGATAAGGAGTTTCCCAGACCCCCCCCAAAAAAAAGGCTAAAAGAATACATTCCCACCAAACCAGCATTGTAAGAGATAGTAAAGGTACTGCTTTAAGAAGATGAAGAAAAACAGTGAGAGAGAGAGAGAGAGAGAGAGAGAGAAAGAGGAACAGAGATACAAAGAGGAAAAAAAGCAATGAATAAGCACCTATTAAATATAACCTTAAATATAAATAGATTAAATGCTCTAATCAAGAGACATAGGGTAGATGAATGGATAAGAAAACAGGACCCACATACATGTTGTGTACAAGATAGTCACCTCAGAACAAAAGATCTACACAGACTGAAAGTGAAGGGATGGAAAAAATATTCCAATCAAACAGACATAAAAAAAAGCTGGGATAGCAATGCTTATATCAGACAAAATAGATTTCAACACAAAGGCCATAAAAAGAGATAAAGAAGGACACTTCATAATGCTTAAGGGAATAATCCATCAAGAAGATATAAGCCTTGTAAAGATATATGCACCCAACATAGGAGCACCCAAGTATAGAAGGAAAATCTTGCAGGACTTAAAGAAAAATATCAACACCAACACACTCATAGTAGGGCATTTAAAATTTTTTTTTGTATTTAATTATTTTCAGAGAGAGGGGAAAGGAGGAAGAAGGAGACAAAGAGAAACACCAAGCCATTACCTCTCACATGCCCCCAACTGGGAACCTAGCTTAGAACCCAGGCACATTGCCACAACTGGGAACTGAACTAGCAACCCATCAGTTCAGAGGTTGCCACTCAATCCACTGAGGCACACCAGTCAGGGCCATACTAGGGGATTTTAACATGCCATTGTCAACAATGGATAGATCTTCCAAGCAAAGAATCAACAAGGATATTGTGGCATTAATAACACTATAGATCACATGGACTTAATTGATATATACAGAAACTTTCACCCTAAAGAAACAAAATGTACATTCTTTTCAAATGTGCCTGTGACATTTTCAAAGACAGACCACATGGTAGGACACAAAACAAGCCTTTACAAATTCAAGAAAATTGAAATCATATCAAGCATCTTCTCACATCACTATGGCTTAAAACTATAAACCAACCTCAAGGAAAAATCTCAAAAATATTCAAATGCATTGAGACTGAATAATATGCTATTAAATAATGAGTGGGTTGACAATGAGATAAAGGCAGAAATCAAAAACTTTCTGGAAACAAATGAAAATGAACACACAAGAGCCCAAAACCTATGGGACAGAGTGAAAGCAATCCTGAGAGGGAAATTCATAGTGATACAGGCCTACCTAAAAAAGATGGAAACATTGCAAATAAACAACCTAACCCTACATTTACAGGAACTGCAAGAATGAAAAAAGAAAAAAATACGAAGCCCAGAGTGAATAGCAGAAAGGAAACACCCACATCAGAGCAGAATTTAAATGACCTAGAGACAAAAAGAACAATTTAAAGGATCAATAAATCCAGGAGCTGGTTCTTTGAAAAGATAAACAAAATCAACAAGCATTAACCAGGCTCATCAAGAAAAAAAAAGAGAAGACCCAAGTAAACAAAATCATAAATGAAAGAGGATTACAACTGATACCACAAAGATACAAAAAGAATTATAAGAAATTATAATGAACAACTATATGCCAAGAAATTTGAAACAGAATGAAATGGACAAATTTCTAGAAAAATATAATCTCCCAAAACTTAATGAAGAAGAAGAAAGCCTGAACAGATCAATAATAGTTGATGAAATCAAAGCAGTAATAAAAAAAAAACTCCCAGCACACAAACACCCTGGACCAGATGGTTTCACAGCAAAATTTTACAAAACTTTTAAGGAAGGGCTAACCCCTATCCTTCACAGACTATTCTAACAAATCCAAGAAGAGGAAAGACTCCCAAACTTTTTTATGCAAATTAAAACTACAATGAGATACCACTTCACGCCAGGTCAGAATGGCCATCAATAACAAATCAACAAACAGCAAGTGTCGAAGAGGTTGTGGAGAAAAGGGGACCCTAGTGCATTGTTGGTGGGAATGCTGACTGGTACAGCCACTGTGGAAAACAGTATGGAATTTCCTCAGAAAACTAAAAATGGAACTGCCTTTTGACCCAGCAACTCCACT
>PVKM010039015.1:0-13997 GCA_004027735.1 Carollia perspicillata | reverse complement strand
TACTGTTTTTATAACTTCTCCTCAAGTCTAATATTTCACAACAGAAAGTCGATGCACTTTCAAATGAGATTATTTGACACTGTCCCAGTAGATCATTCACTGATACATCGTTGGAACACAGTGCTACCTACACTGAGTGGACGGCGGTGGGGCCATGACCCAGGCTAATAGAAAGTCAATTCCAAGGTGCAGAGAATCCACTGTAACCACCACTATTGGTTTGCAAATCCACTAAGATAGTACGATGTCACCTACATAGTAATAGTGACATCAAATCCACTATGACAGTATGATGCCACCTACATACTTAGTACTACTGAGCACTTGAGAACCAACGATGTTCTCCCAACCAGTCCTGTTACTACACTAAGTAAACACCTTTTGACTTAGCGTTACTGAATAATAGGCTGAAACAATAGGTCCGCTGAGGTCGACTTTTTACAGAAAGAAAGTGACAGGAAAAGACAATGAAGAGGGGCAAAGAAGCACGTTGCAGCCCACCCCCTGCCCCCACCCAGACAGCCCACCCTAAGAAACAGCGGTGGTCAAGGAGTTCTGAAGAAAACCCCCGAGACAAAGGCGGGCCGGGGGCTTCTGCCCCAGTTTTGTTTCTGCAGCTCATAATGAGTCAGGCTCGGAGGCAATGGGTAAACGCAGAAAGGGTTTCCACAGGAGGCAGAGGCTGCGCTGGTTCACGTGTGATTTCTCTTCCCCACAGCATTAACGTTCTCTTTCATTCATAACAGCACCTGCAGTCTAAGTGCGCTAGCGGAGTAAGCCAGGAAAGAATCTGTATTACGCATTCGACCCTCCCCTCAGAGGTGCTTATTGCAAGGTGAACACTGATCTTAATGTACATGTTATATGTGTATCTGTACACATTTATACACACACACACACACACAAAGTAACACATGGCAAAGAGCAGAGCACACATCACCAGTATTAGTACCCTTGGCACAGAGCTTGCTACTTTCCTCTCCTTGCAGTTTCTCCAGACAATGCCCCTATGGCTCTGCACACAGAGGCAGCCTCGACCCTCACTTCTATCACCTTCCATCGAGCCACCTTCGCCACTTTTGCTTTAAGTAAAATCCGACATTTACTGCAGTGTTTTCTTATTAGGAAATTCATGTCTTTTAAAGTGCTGGCATTTTTAATGAAACTGCTATTCTCTTCATTAGTATTCCAGTTATGAAGCTGCATAAGCCCTGCTACTTTAAGTACGAACATGCACACTGAAAAGTGTCTGAGAAATGCGTATGTAACGTAGCAGAAATGCTGTACCGACACATACTCGGAACAGAGGACGCCAAATGCTGTGCCAGGACTACTTAAAATACAGACTGTCATGATATCTCGTTCCCCAAGGTGCATTATATATCAACGAAATGTGTGCTTGTTATTGATTTGTATTTCATACATTTTATATTTAGCCATAAGTTCAAATTTTAGTCATGCATTTCTGGATGAGTCATACATTTCTTAAACAGGACAATCCAATGTAATGCTGACAATTATTGTCTAAGTTAAGACCAGATTGATGCATTTTGTAAGAAACACAAACATTCAGTGTTTTTTTTATGTGAACTAAACATATATTGTGAGCATTCATCAAGCCAACTTCATTTTTTTCAAATGAGGCAGTCTATAAAATATACAAAAATATAAAGATGTGTCTGGAAAGCATTTTTACTCATAAAAGTAAAAACACACTTTAAACAGTATCTTTTATAGGATGACATCATACTGAAGAATTTAGAACGACTTTTTATTTCTCAAAGGAAGCAACAATTAATACTTAACTATTTGTTGTTATATAATACAATGCCAATCGGTAAGCATTCTTTTATATAGTAACTCCTGCTATCAACAATCGTTGTGAAAGAAAACCTATTTGTACAAGACAGATACAGCACATGACTAACTCATTAGAAATACAGTTCAGCCAAAGGAGCTATAATGTATTCTCTCAACATCAATTTCAATAGACCCTTTTGAAACTAATGTATATAATACGTAAAAATGTTATTATGTTTATTACATCATAAATATAATAAATAACTATAATTAATATTTACATAAAAGAGCATTGCTCTCCCTCCTTGTCTTCTAAATAGAATATGATAGGCTAGGGTACTTTCATGGACCACGCAACCCTGAATTTCAAGGAGCTCTTTTTTCTCCCAATTACCTGTTCATATTCACTAGCTGAGAGACGGTCAGCATGTTTCTAATGGAAAAAACAATGCACAGTTGTCTGCGTATAGTGAGACCTCTTTCACTTGGGTGGGCATCCCCTCCATCACCGACTAAGCGAGGATATACCCTTGTCAAAGCAAAGGCGAAAGAATGATGAGTGCACGACAGGCCAGCCCAGCGTGGAAGGGGATGCTGCGGAGGTGGCAAGAGCAGCCCGGTGAGTGACGAAGTGGAAGCAGCCCCTGAAGAGCAGGCTAACAGCGCAGAAAGCGCTCCAGAGTGTGAGGAGCATCTCATCCCATTTTTGGACGTCTGCCACAACTCCACCCACTCCAATGTATTTATTCCATTAGTTAGTAAGCAGATTAGTTCATAGGTTTTCGAAGGAAGGCTGGTTGAGCGGGCTGGACAGAGACACACTGATAAGATACCTGTTTCCACAAAGCACGTGTAAAAGGTAAGTGTAAACGAGTAGATGATGGTTTGCTTCCAGCAAACAATTATAAATATCCAACAAGAAACAGTCACTCCCATTCAAGAATCATAAATATAAAATGGAAGATTCCCCCAAACGATGGGATTTTTACTATCGTCAAAATACATGGCAAGAACGACTCGGCTAATTGCTATCCCAGTGCACCAACTGGAATAACATGGAATCACATGAAAACATTTTTAGAAGTGGCTGAAAGCAGAAGAAATAAGGCAAGTTCTGTTGCAGTCCTCTCAGTGTGAATTTACTTTGAAAACAAACAAACAGGAAAATCTCAAATCTAACCATGCAAGCACGTGCTCAGACTATGTCTTATATCATTGTTTCAATTATACACACTTTGACAGTCCTTTTCTACATTAAGACTAGAATGAAATTCACGTTCCTGACCAGCTGTCCTGCTTTTGCAGAGCAACAGCGCCCCCTTTGGTCTCAAACGAAAGTCTCCAGTGGAGCAGTCTTCCAAACTTTTTGTCCATTAAAGTACTGATAGATATGTCACCAAATTGATATGTCACCAAATTTCACATCACATTTATCATACTCTAGAAATATTTTGTACCTACACAGAGTAATAAAACATGAGAATAAAAGATTGCTTCCAAGATGCAAAATTCCGAAATCATCGAAACTAATACCAAATACATGTATTTTAATCATCAGAATAATAACTGCCAATCAACATTTCATTAAACACTGTTTGCCAAACCCAAGTAGGTCAATCAACAGGTACATTTTAAATGTAAAAGAAAAACTTTTTTATAGCATCATTGCATTTCAAAATTGATTTTTGAAAACACATTCAGTTCTAAATGTACCTACAATTTAGTAATGGACAACATGGCATTAGTGGCAGATTACCAGTTAAACCACATCATTATAGTTCATGTACAAAGACAGTACGTTTCTGATCTACTTACACCAATGACACAATGTCACCACGCTGGACTTCGAAATTCCTCACTTTCCAGTGGTTCAAAAGCACCACGTCGGACGACTGGCTCCCTCCAGGATTCAAAGAGGGCTGCAACACAGGGAGAAAGAGACAGGTCTCTCACTTGTATTTTTCAATCTTCGTGGTGCCTTGCGCATCATAGCTCTGTGCAGAGCAATAAAGTATCTCTAACATAGTCACTTTCAATAAATTGCTGCTCTAAAGTAACAGCAAATGATGAGTTTTCAAAAGGGCTCATCGGGATTCTGCACAGTGAACCAGGGGAAAAATACGTGCCCCATACTGATTGGGAAGGCGAACGTGCCCAGGTATTCAAATCTCTCCCAGAGTTTCGAGGTATGGAGAACATTAAGAAGGATTATAGAGACATGAGCAGGAATCGAATCAACCCTCCCAACAGAAGATCCAAACAGGAGCTAATTCCACAATAGCACACGGCATTGTTCCCTGGGGGGAAGAGCCACCTCAACCCAACCGGGAAACGCCATGGGAAGAACTGAAATGAGCAGAAGAAACACACGATGGGACAAGCATGGGAAACGGGGAATGCCCCATGTTCTCCTCTTTCCCCGAGAGAGCAGGCAGCAAGGGTCCTGGTCCCAGGGTAAGGTGGCCTCACAAGTGGCCGTCGCCCTGGGATCAGACCAGCCTTGGTGTGCTGAGGGCAGGTGGGGCAGGAAAGGAGGAACATTCTGTGCACGGACCCACCTGACGCTCAGGGGCCATCGGGCATAAAATGCCGAGTGAGGAAGTGTGAGGCCCACAACCTGACTCCGCACAGGTGTGCAGCGAAAGTGAATGGATACACGACAACCCCGAGCAGGGCCGTTGGGATGGAGAACGCAGGAAGAGAAGGCGGCCTTTTCACCATCGACGCTGTGGGGTCCCTTAGAGTGTCATGAGGGGAACGTCTGTGTCCATGGGGGGAAAGGGGCCAAACCACAGGGCGTGTCCAGCTCTCCCAGGCACCGGGGGTGGTGGCAGGAGAGGACATGACCTTGGCCAGTGCTTGGCCAGACCCTAGAACCCAAGTGACCATCTCTTTCTTGAAAGACTCCTGGAATTATCTTAGATTTTCTACAAAGAAGATGGACAATACTGCAGACGTTTCGTGCTGGGGCCATTACCACGACCTTGTATTTGACACTCCGGCTTTCTGTGCCCGAAACCTCCCAGGTGTCCTTGGAGACTTCAACCACTCCCACGGGTCCCCGAGTCCTGCACGAGTGATGAGGCCTCAACACACAGGCCAATATTTCTGCCTGAAATGTTTCCCACTCTTTCCCCCTTCCTACCTTCAAAAACCTGGAATCCCATGGGGGATGCTCAGAGGAATTCTTCCCTAACACGCCTCCTCTCTCCTCCCCTTTCCTACCCTCAGACCCCACTGGGCAGCCAACCCTCCCAAGCTCCCCTCGGAACCTGGGGCCATTTCCACCACAGCACATCCGAACGTGCCTCGTCACCACTGCCTTGCCCCTCTCTCCAAAAGTCTACCAGCATACTGAGAATAAATTGTTTCTTATGTGTGTTCTTGACACCTGATCACTGAATAGTTAATAATGCTGACTGGGGAGAATCAAAAAATAGCTAATGAAATCCTTGAAGACTTCCCACATTAATGTGCCAACAACAACGAAGATCAGTTTCCACACCAGCACCCCAATAAACTTGTGTCACCCTCGTTAGTTAACAGGAGACCATTCACCCAGTCCACCTTCTGGAAGACTCCTGTGTCACCCTCCATTTCTACCTTTCTTGAGTCTCTCACCATCAGACATGCCCTCTGCTCAGAAGGCCTTTGATGGCAACTTCTCTGAGAATCCTTAAAAAACAACCATCCCCATGTGCAACTTCCTTGCAAAAATCAGGACATTACCTCCTGGTGCTCCAGGGACAGAAGAAATCCCCCCAGACTCAAATCCTGACACTTGGATCCATCTGTCCGTGACAGAATGCCTCGCCTGTCTACTTCTCTAACACTAACGGTTGGAGCCAAAAGGTAACGCGTGGCGAGCCACAGATCTGTTCAGAGAAGAACCCCGGAAGGGAGCCTGTTGTATTTCAAACAGCGAGCGATGAGAATCACGAGTCAGCACCTGGAAGGCCACATTTGCTTTTACACAGGAAACAGCAAGAGTTTTCTCTGACCCTTCCTCCTCTCCACAAGGTTAAGTGAATCCTTCCCCCACCTGTGCGCTCTTCCCAGTTCACGTCAACTTCAGGGAGGGTTCCTGAAACCTTGTGACAGGCAGCTGCCTACACACGACTCCTCCAGTCAACTGAGAGCTTCTCAAATGCAGGAATCATGTCTTATCCACATCTGCGCACCCAGGAGAGGGGCTGGGTGTGAGTATTTCTATAGTTTAAAATCCAAAACATGAACGGTTTTCGAAAAGCATATTTAAACAAGAGGGTTCGTAAGCAACGCACATTATCTAAACAATAGCTACATCTCTTTCACTGGAAACATATTCAAGATAAGTCTAGTAAGAAAGCTTTTTGTTTTGCATCAAATTAGGCAGTTTAAGGATTAGGGGTAAAGTGGAGTGGTGCTTTATTGTTTTCCATAATGACATCAAGCTGATCACAATGGAATACATTTTTTTCTTTACTGTTCGTTCATGAATATGAAGAGAGGAATGTGACTCACACTTACCATAAAGGAACTTTCCTGAACTGGAAAACTACTTTACAGCACTATAAAAACTGTAGTTCCTTGTGCTTCAATTAAGCAATTTAAAGTTTTTTAAAAAAACACGATTTCCTGAGTTTTCCAAAACAACTTTTGAGAAGAAAAAGAATGCACTAACTTCAAAGTGAAAAATTTATAGGGAAAATTTAAGGAAATGTAATATGGATGCTGCTGTTCTAGAAAAACAAGTAAACCGCGTTATCACCTAGAAACGGCACACAGCCTGCCTCCCCTGTGGAGACGGCAGAGTACACTCCACACCGAAAGAGCAATCTTTTCAAATCAAAGAAATGATAAACACGAAATCTACATCAAATCTCATAAACCTCGGGAACCTGATGTAACCACAGGGTCCATATTTTCTGGTCGTGTTGTCAGTACTTTCAATCCTAGGTTCCCAGGGACTCCATCAAAACTGTAACCAGCTTAAAATAATAAAGTTTGGGGAAGTTATAAACCTTGGAGAATATTTAATCTAGGAGTTTCCAGCTACATTTCAAAATGTGTGACTGTGTTGATTGTCGCTGCCAGCACTCGAGGGGAGTCCCAGCGGTACATGGAAAAACACTGAAAAATCACTGGAATTAGCAATGAACAACAAAAGCCGGCCCACGACTGCCCTGCCCGTCTTTTCTGAGTGACCTGCACCCTCTCCATCTATCCCTCGGCCTCTGCCAGGGAGACCTCAGGTTCAACATCAACCTCAGGGGTCTTTAGGGCAGCCTTGCTCTAGAGATTAAAAACAAACAAACAAACAAACAAAAAACACCGTTCTCATCTTGGCTCCATTTCCTTACTTACTAGCCAGAGGACCTTAAATTTTTTAACCTTTCCAAGCCTCATTTCCGTGTCGGCCACATGGGGTAGCCTGACCACCGAGCCCCCAGGGTGGCCATGAGAATTGTAGGAGGAGGCCCACAGAGGCTCGCGACACAGTCCTCAATGCAATGCAGAGTCAGTGGTCAGAACAAGAGACGATGCAGGTACAGGGACAGCGGGACGGGGGAAGGCAGCTCACACAGTGTTTTCCCAGAGGAATTCAGCTCGTGCCTTCTGCCCTGGACGTTTGTCATTGTAAACACCGAACTGGAAGTCTCCCGGCTCTGAGTTCGACCCCTCACGTCTAAACACGTGGGTGTGTCTTCATTTCTTTCAGGCAAGTAAAGTAAGCACGCTTTATTGTGGATCTCAATTGTTCTGCCTCCAGGATTTAACCGCCACAAACACTCGAATGTGCACAACTATGTGGTTGAAGAATGTGCACAACTATGTGGTTGAAGAATGTGCACAACTATGTGGTTGAAGAATGTGCACAACTATGTGGTTGAAGAATGTGCACAACTATGTGGTTGAAGAATGTGCACAACTATGAAGAAGATTCATCTTCTTCCATAAAAACATCATGCCCATATATTCTGAATTTTCACTTTAAAATATGCACACACACATATAAAGTGATATACATTACAATCTAACTTCTTAGCTCTAGTTGATATAATTTTCCTTTACTTTCTTTTCTTTGGAAAAAAATTAAGTTTGTCCATAAAAAGGAGGTTATTGTGTGCCTTGCTCTGACCTGAGTACTATGTTGTTCACGCTCAAACAGGCACTACGAGTCAGAAGGTTTCGGCAGATATTAGTAAGTTATGGTAAAGCTAGAATAGCAGGCGTCACACCTGCTTCTGAAACACTGCAAGGCAGAAGTTGGCTTTTGTGTGTCTCTGATCAAAGACTCTGCTGAAGGAGTGTCAGTGCTCTTACAAACGAGTGTTCGTGTCGAGGCACCCTAAATTCTCAGCTCGTGTCTACACTGAAAGCCTACAACGGTTTCGGGGGAATCTATGTCTTGGCTTGGGAAACTAACACTCCCCGAGAGAATTAAACAGAGTCATAATAAACTTTTTACCTTGTAAGAGTTAGCCCAGCCACCAATCAGTAAATGATATTGTCCTAGTTTTGATTTTTTTCTATAAATTTCTTATTAATTTTTTTCTCATATTTTTTAATGTAAAAAAAGTTCACAGCCTGCAAGTTGCTACTTACAGTCTACTCACCCACAAAGCCTGGTTTCCACCTCTCTTCTTTGGGAGCGATGCTTTCAACTATCTCATACACACAGAGCACCACCCACCGGGCTAGAAATAATCTAAACTGTTGAATAAATACCGTGCTTCTTAATGAGATGCTTCTGAGTTGCCCTGAGGAACCAAGAGTCGCCCTCAAGCTTCCTTTGAAAAGTCATAATATTAGAGAAATGATTGGGGATGTCAGGTGACTATTAGTTTAAAAGTAAGAGAAAAAAACTGAAGTAGTACTATTTGTTTCACAGTTTTGACCATCGCAGTGCCAGCCAGGAAGCATGAACTACAGTTAAAATAAATGTATATTCTATTGATAGACTCATCATTATTAGATGCCACACTCTGGAAAGATTGTGGATAAAGTGGCCTAAAGTGCCATCGCCCCCCCTTGCTGTTCAGGGCCCCACTTTTTGCCTGTCACCTGGAGACCCTGAACTTGTCTCACTGGGTACACATCATCCAAGGACTCAAGCTGCACCCAAGGCCCCACAGGCTGTGGCTAGGCCTGGAGCATCCCTCCCAGGTAAAGGGCGCTTACTACCCTGAGCCCTTAATGCTTGACCCCTTACAATGAGCATCCAGCTAATACAAAAATTATTCAAACTTTTGACCGGAGGGCCCCTCACCTGGCTGGGTGATTAAAACCCACAGTCACACGCACGTTACACTTGAGTGCTAAAAGGAGGAAATTCAAGTCACAAAGCCTCTCGGGAAATTTATACGAATTAAGCCCCAGTTCCATCTGGCACGTCATTAATAAGTACAGAATAATGGGCTCCTCACACCTGCTCCAGCTCCCACAGACTCCCCACAGGAGCACCTGGCCGTTTGCGCAAGTTCCCATCAGGACCCCGTCTTCCCAGAGTCACCTTGGCACTCTGTCCTAGACGGGTCACCCCGCCCAGCCAGTCCCCGCAGCCCCTGCCTGCTCACACGCCAGCCTTTGGGCAGGTCCCACGTGGGCTGGAACAGAGACAGATTCTTCACACGCTCGACCTAAAGGAGGTCGGAGGGAAAGCGTGCCTTCACCAAGGGCACGAGGCTGTGAGACCTTGTGCGCCGCTGTAAGGCGCCAACTGACAGTTTCGATATTCTGCCCCGAAAGCTCCTAAGCCAGAGCTCTGGCTTCACTGGGTTCATCCTGTGCATTCCAAGGTCCTGCGGGTGACGGTTTTTAAAACTGCTTCAGTGCCATCAAGCGTGGGCCACCATTGCTCCAGTTTCCAACAGCAGCTTTCTCACCCCCGTCCCGGCTTCCGTTAACAGTCGCTGGCCATTCGTCCAGTCTTTGCCAACAAGCCCTTTACTGGTTTTCCAGCCCCGACCACCACCGGGTTCCACGGGCATATTCGGAAGGATTCTGTCAGGACAGCACCTCAGTAATAATGGCAGTTTTTATTTCAGTCACCGATTGCTTCATGACAAACTGACCCAAAACTGTGCCTTAACAGAGCAACTGTTTATTTTCTCATAAGCTTGCAATTTGGGTTCTGCCCCATGGGGCAGGTCCCCTGCTGGTCTCTCCTGAGGTCCCTCTCTATGGCTGCAATCCTCTGGGGGTCACGTGGGGCCCCTCTGGAAAGTCCGAGAGGACCCTGCTCACACACCAGGCACTGACCTGGGGCTTGTGGGCTGGGATGCTCCACTGGCCCCCCAGTGGCCCTTCTAGCCGGAGAACCAGGGTTTTCTTGCACGTTCCTATTGCACAAGGGTTTACCAAGTTTCTACCTGAGTAACAGGCACCAGTGCCTCACAAGCTAAAAAGCAAGTCAGGTGGCCAGAGTTGGCGTGGGAGGAAACCACACCCATCAGTGAGGGAGCTGCGATTCGCCAGGGAGCCAGGGCTGAGAACTCCTCTACACCCCCCATGCTAAGGGCACGGGCCTATCTCTCCGCTGATAATCTCTGTGCTTCCCATTGGTCATTTTAAAAACCACAGGAATACCTGGCTATGTGGGTCAGTTGATTAGAGCATTGTCCAGATACACAAAGGTTGTGGGTTTGATCCCCGGTCATGGCACATACAAGAATCAAATCAATGAATGCATAAATAAGTGGAAAAACAAATTGATTTTTTATTCTCTCTCCCTCTCTCCCACCTAAAAATCAGAAAGTAATTTTTTAAATGTTTAATTTTAAAACTACAGAAATAAAAGATGGTTTATATTGGGGAAAAAAGGGAGATGATAATTAGCTGGCCAAAAACTGAACAAACAAAAAAATATTGAAAGATAACACCCTTACGCTACAAAGTGCAGAACATGCATTTAAAAATTGAAGAAATATAAACAAAGTTTATAAACCAAAAATATTATAAATTATATCATTGGCATAGAGATTATAAACAATAAAATGAGCTAAAAATTAGCACAGACATATGACGAATAACTTAATAGACAGAGGATAGGGAATAAAAACTATATTTTTAAAAGGTATTAAGAGTTAGAATTCAAAAGCTTAATTGAAACACCAAGGCCCTGTGGCTGGTGTGGCTCAGTAGTTGAGCACTGGCCCGAGAATCAAAAGGGTCGCTGGTTTGATTCCCGGTCAGGGCACAGGCCTGGGTTGTGGGCCAGGTCCCCAGTAGGGCGCATGCAAGAGGCAAGCACATGCTGATGTTTCTCTCCCTCTTTCCCTCTCCCTTCTCCTCTAGAAAAAATAAAATAAATAAAATCTTTAAAAAAAAACACCAAGGTAATCAGGATTTCTCATGCAAAGCACTTCCTATGTCTGATAAATCCCCAAACAACCGCCCTTCCCCCGGAGTTGGGGCTCTGGGTCCAGGAACAGGCTGGCAAATGTGAGCACCCGCAGAGCTTGCATAATGCAGATTCCCAGGTCCTGGCCACAATTCTGATTCCATAGACCTGGACTAGGGCTCAGGAACCTGCAGGAATGAGGCCTGAGGACCACGCGGGCCCCAGAGGGCTTTCTCGGACCACGGCCCTTGTCTTCTGCGAGGTCCTGAGTGCTGGTGGCCTCGACACTAAGCCCCCACTGCCCCAGTCACTCCGTCACAGGGCCCCTTCGGCAGCCTTGGCCTCTCCAGCCTCCTTTCCACAATGAAGCAGCATTTTTCAAATTACAGGTGACGACCTCTGTGGAGTCCCAGTGTCACTCGAATGGGCTGAGACCAGAATAGAAAGTAGCAGAGGGCACTGCATGTAATGCTGGTGACTAGAGCGGAGGCATTGCTACAGGGAACCTTTGTTTCCGTCGTGCGCCTGGGAGTGCCCACGTCATGCGTGGGCAGGCTGAAAAACCTCTGCTCTGAAGACGGGGGCGGATTCGTCAAGGAGCTGGAAGGTTTCGGGGTGAAGAGTACAGAAACACCCTCAGAGTCAGAGAGAAAAATTTTAACAATGGTAATTTCATTTTATCATGTTCCTGCGGGGTTTAATCATGCAGGCACTCTGATGCTTCCGAGAACGAATGTCGTAGGCACTTACTCAGCACCCTGTGAGCGGCTAGGTGGGAGGTGAACGGGCCCTTTCCTGCAGAAGCTCACGAATGGAGTCTGCACAGACCCGTGCAGCGACGAGAGGACAATATGGAAGACGTGTCGTCGGGCATGTAATGTACAGTGCCATAGGATTTCCAGTAAGTAAAGGGAGGGTCGGGGAGAGCTGTGTGAAGAAAACAGGGCTCGAGTTCAGCCCCAAGGGAGCGTAGGAAGAGGCACAGAGGAGAGGAAAAGGGTCCTCGAGTCTAGTGCCACAGCCGGACTGACCGCCTGTGGAAGGGAGCACGGGAGCTCGATGTGCCTCCGAGGGGGCGCACCCACTGCACCCCACCCTGCAGGACCCAGGTGCTTTCCATTCTGTGGGCTCCCCAACCCCCTGGGGCCACAGGGCCCCCACTGGACGCCCTGCCATCAGCCAGCAGACAGGAGAGAACAGATCACAGGCCACAGAGAAGGCTTTAAGGGGCCAGGCCTGGAAGTGTCACCTTACTTGTCGTCCTTTTAACACTAGCCAGAACACAGTCACATGCGACCACGAGGGCCCAGGACCGAAACAGAGCACCTGTGCTCATCACCGGCCTGCCCACCTGCTCTGACAATGCCAGACCCAACACGGAGTGCAAACAAAGGAAGACTCTGAAAGGGGGAATAAAAACGAAGTGGAGGCAGGGACCCAGGATTTGAGGGAGGACACTGTGGAGAGGCTCCTAGGTCTTCTGTTTGCTTCCCATATACCCGGGGTGGATGCGGAGGGGCAGAGAGCCTGCAGCCAGGGGCCACCAAGGGGCAGGACAGGAAAACCTGGAGAAAAGCCTGCTCCCTAGCCCAAGGCCCACAGGAAGTACAGCCAACCACGGGAGGGGAAGGGGCCCAGCACCCTGGTTCCAGTGGGCAGAGCGGGGAGGAGGACCCCACCGCCCCTGGCAGCAGCCATGGGACAGGCCCGTGCCCTTCGGTCCCCCGCCCAGCCACAGGGAGGCGGCATGAGGGTGCTGGTCAGCACACACTCCCCCACCCCAGGGGTAGGTTAGCTGTTTACTCTTTAACGTTGAACATAAATGTACCCTATAACTTAGCAACTCCACTCCTAGGGATCTGCCCAAGAGAACTGAACTCATGTCCACACAGAGGTCCCCTGTACACCTAGGTCCCCGGCGCCTCATTCACTCCCAGTGACGGACATGTGGGAAGAGCCTCGCTGGTCCCCAGCTGCTGAGCAGGCAGAGAAACTGAACGGGTACGCCCACACACAGCGGTCCCATTTGGCAGCAAAAAGGAGTGACCTCCTGATGACAGATGGTGTGACGGGGGAACCCTCAGAACACATTCTGGTGAGTGAGGCAAGGCAGACACGAGGGACCACTGGCTGTGCGGTTCCAGCCACATGAAGTGTCGGGAAAAGGCACGTCTGATAGCTGGGACCCAGGCCACCCCAGGCTAAGGTGCGCAGGGCACCCACTGCAAACAGGCCTGAGGGGCCTTCCCGAGGCGAGTCGAGTGTGCCACCAGCAGGCGGCGTACACCTCCCCACTGTCACTCTCCCACAACCACAAGCTCAATGGTTTACAGGGCACACCTCGGTGAACCTGTCCGTCCAACGGTGGCCAGGCCAGGCCAGGCCAGGACCTGCCATGTCCCCCCCCGAGGAGGACTCGGGTGATGGGCTGTGGGCGCTTGCTCCGCCCATACGCCCGGCCTGCTCGCCCCGCTCCCGCGGTCCTTTAGCAAAAACCACAGCTCCTATGCATTTCATTGTCAATGTCATGGCATTCGCACTAAATAAAAAATTTTTAGCCTAACCACAATATCATTTTTATACCTTGAAAAACAGGTGAAAGCACAAGTGGTACAAACAGTGCTTTGCTTGACAATTTTAACTAGTCATGTTTCCAGGTCCCTCTTTATGTCTTTGAACCGAGTGCCTTTAACAGCTGAGAGATCTAACGTCTGAAGCCTTTGAAGCACGATTCTGGTAAAGGGGCGCGGTGCGTGCAGCCTGCTCTCAAGTGGTTCCGTAACAACACCTGTGTGCGTTCAGACATGCATACGTGTGTGTACACAGAAAGACAGATACACACAGTGCATACTGAGAGAAAAGCAGAGGAGCA
>PVKM010039014.1:0-13910 GCA_004027735.1 Carollia perspicillata | reverse complement strand
GCAGAGCAAGCCGGTCCACGTCTGACGGCTCAGCTCCCAAGTTTGAGGGCGGCTCTGGCGGGTCACTCCCGGCGGCCATGCCTCCCCGAGCATGTTTCCCAGCATGCATTGCAGAGATTCCCTTTTGCAACCCCACAGCCACTCCCCAGGCCACCTTTGCACGCACGGGAGCAGTGACCTGAGCAGCAGGACCTGGGCCATCAAAGATTTAACGGTCTGCCAACGGGGCCGGATACAATTTGTTGGGAACATTTGGCTTGCTCTGCAAGGAACCAGTGCATGTATTAAGATACAGATATAGGGAGTTTAGATATTTCAAACCACTCCTTTCATCCTTAAAATGCACCTTCCCTCAGAATGAGCTGAATGAAGATTTCATGAGCCACATGTGCCGAGTGTATAATGTGACAGTTTGACTTTGCATGAGTTCCTGGCTTTGGTAAATAGACTTTGTCAGGACCCAAGTTCCCGTGTACGGTTCTCCTGGCGAGAAAAGGTGGGTGGGTGGATAATGGGTGGTGGTGATGGGGCCAGGAGGACCCTCTTTCCCCCAGTGACCCAGCTCCAGGAAGTCTTGAAAAGTAAAAAGCAAACACCAGAACCCTGGTTCATTCGCACCACTGCACAGCGTTTCGACGGATGCCACGCCTGCTGGCTTTCGCCTGCTGTAGGTCATGAGCCGTGTACCTCCCCGTGCACTTCACACTCAGTAGCCCAGGGAGTGGCTGGGCAGAGAGATTCTGAGAGCCAGACAGGACACACCATGCACACCTGCATGCATCGGGGGCAGCAGGTGTCCTGAGCACCTGAGCTGCAAGGGACTTAAAGCTCCAGTGCTGCTGAGATTGGGCCCCTTGGAATCCCGGCCGGGGGCTCTGACTGCTGAGTGCACGGCCTGCCTTCTGCCTGCATTACCAAGATAATCACCCGGAGCCTTGTCGCATGTGGATGGGTGTGCATTCGTCAGCGTTAGAATTTTGTCAGTCTGTCCCACCATACGTCTGGGACCCGCTCTGCCCACTGCTGGGTGCAAAGGTTTGGAGGTTCACGTGGGCTGTAATGAAAATGAGCCGTGCCGTTTTTGGTTTCTGGGCTGATTGTCGTCCTGGAATCCGGCGCTCATGGTGTGTCAGGCCTCCTTGACAGCGCGCATACGGTGCGTTCACTCAGAGCTCGGCAGTGCTGTGCAGAGAAGACGGGGCGGTATGAACTGTCAAACCCGGACCGCACAGGTGACAGCTGAAGCATTCCAGATGAGCCCCGCCGCGAAGAGAGAAAGAGAGCAGACCGCCACCTCGCCTCCTCTCCGCCCCCTAACAGCGCAATAACCGTATCAGCGTTGCTAGTGTGTGCAGAGTAAACATCTTCCTACCAGAGTGGTTTTGAAATCCCTATGAGAAGAAATGCACCATCTTGTAGACCTTGCAGAAAAGAGTCAATGAAAGAAAAAACATGTGTGCTACATTTCAACTTAATTGTCCTAATGCCTTTTGTGACTGCAATTAATTTGTGTGGTTCCTGGATTTTTTTCAGGCCAGAAGATACAGCTAAACACAGATATTCACAGAAGTATATTTGTGTAGCTGTGACAAATAATTCCATGTTAGTAGACTTTAATTTTGCCTCCCAAGTAAATGTCTATTAATCTTTACTTTGAATATTTTAAAACTTCGGAAACAATGAATTAAAATATATTTTTAGTTTTAGTAATACTAGAAATGTCTTTTAATCCAATGCTTACTTTATATTACCGAGGCAAAATTACATGAAACAATTCAGAAAAATACGTAGCTATTCCTGATTTCTGTATATCTTGTTTTTTTCACATCTAACCATAAATTTCCAGCAATCTATGTCTGAAGGGACAAACTCTTTCATATACTAATTTGTAATACATGTTAGCATTTGCAAGAATCCTTTGTGTCATTGGGAAAAGATGATTTGCTTCAGCACTTCAGTAATTAACCTTCCCTTACAGAAGATACTAAGTCCTATTCCTAAAGTAAACAATTATCTTTTGTTGTAAGAGTTTAATAAAAGTACATGCACATACGTAAAGTTATTTTAGAAACTCTGGGATCCCTTTCTAAAAGGTTTATTTCATCATCACACGTACACTTATTTACATTAATCTACTAATATCCTATATAATCCTGAATTACTGGAGATAGACCTAATTCCACAAATTAGATTAACCGGACTAGATCAGACAGGACAATTCCGTTTAGACATAAATGAACAAAGTAGCATTTGCACTGAAGTCACTTAAGCGGCGTTTCAGAGCAGCAGGGATGGCGCTAGAACTAGAGATGATTGACATCCTGTCCTAACCTCTGTGTCCTTTCCTCATGAAAATGCTTAGCTGCTCCCCAGCTGCACGGCTGCCGGACAAAGCCCCGGGTCTAGGAGGCAGGGCCTTTGGGAGGGCTCCCAGAGAAACGCAGCCAATGGGAAGGCGGGCTGGAAAATGTCAGATCAGATATGCCAATCATCACAGAAAAGGTGAGGGCCCAGAGAGGTGAGAGTGCCGATTTGATGCTGAACTCAATCTATAAAGCACAATTCTCTGGCTACTGCTTTCACTTGTTTATTTATCTTTGGTATCGGTAGGAACGGCTGCAGAAAATAGAAGCTGATACATACAGTTAGTGCTTCAAAAATGGTGCCAAGAAATTCTTCGTTGAGGTGGAAGTGAATTTTCTTGTACCAAAAGAAAGACTTCAGCATATCACACAAGGAAAAAAGAAAAATAAAAACCTTCCGAACATTAATTGATATTTCCACAGAGGACAAAATGGTGCACGTATCTCTACCCGACTTTAATGCACCGGGTGTTTAACAAACAGCGTCAGATTTAAAAAGATATATTGGGAGCCTTTTTGCCTGACAGTATCAGACATTTATTAGAATTAGAAATAGATAGTACTGTACGATAAAAATGAAAAAAATCATCGTATCGGATTTACGTGGTAGCTAGTCAATACCCAGTGCGGAGATAGGTTTTACTCCAACTTCTTAATTAAATTTCTTTTAACTGGCTCTTCCACTTTGATTTTTCTAATTGAAAACTATTAGAACTCATTGCTATATACCAAAATTGCAACTATATTTACATTTCAATTGCATTTTAGCATTAGCTGCCAAACATCCTGAGCTGGGTAATGTTACCAATTACGTTGTTAGTAAGTTATATAATCTTCCAATTACAACTAAAAATAAATGCCAGGTGTGTAGGTCCCGAGTCATTAAAATGCGCGTTACAGGCTGGGGCTGCCCCTGGTGCCACCTTACCGGTGTTCCGTGTACAATTCGGGAGAGGAAGGAACAAAAAGCAAGTATATGGACCAGAAAAAAAAAAAAGAGAGAGAGTAAGAAGTAAAATAAATGTATCTCTTTTATGTTTCTGCTTTGCTGTTTCTTGGCACTTTTCTTGACTTTTGTTTGTAGTTGTACGCTGACCAGTCTTAGAATATATTTTTGCAAGCTACGTGATAACGAAAGTGTTGAAATGTGTACTTTGTACCCACAAAGGAGCAATGGGAATTTCATTTGAGGGAGAGGAAAAATAGTTTTCCAACAACCCTTGTTCGAGGTTTTTGGCTGAAACACCCCCGTGATAAAAGGACGGATTAACACAAACATAAACAGAAGTTTAACAATAATATGTATACCTCCTGTATACCTGAGATATCCAGGGAAACCCAGGAACCCCCAAGGGCCCAAGCCATCACCTTAATAACATTTCCAGCTAGACACAAAAGATTTTGGGGTTGGGTGGAGAGCTTGGGCTACTTGGGTTGTTATGCAGATGTGAGTCCTGTGTCTTCTCCACAACTAAAACTCCTACAGTTTTAGCTATTCCCCCTGTTTCTGGAGCAGCCAAGGAGACAGGCTTCCAAAAGGAGGTTTCCCTTTCAATGTCAATGTCTCACAAAGGGTAGCTTGCACATGGATTTCAGATACGTTGCTCAGTTACAAAACCTAGATGCTTCTTAGGACAGATCTATCAACTCAAAATGTGAGAAAGCTAAAATCGTTCAAATTTATGGATGCATTTTCGGTACTTTCATATTAACCATAGATTTTTCTGTTCTTAATTACCTCCCAGGAAATATAGAGTCTGCAGTATTTATTTATATTATTTTTCTTTTTGAATTAAATTTATTGGGGTGATAATGGTTAATAAGATTATATAGGTTTCAAGTGTACGGTTCTGTGATACGGGATCTGAACATAGCATGGTGTGCCTACCAGCCAAAGTAAAATTTTCCATCACCATAATTTGGCCCCCTGTACCCTTTACTGTCCCCCAGCTCCCTTCCTATGGTAACCCACATACTTTGTCAGTGTCTATGAATTCTTGTTTGTTTTTCTCATGCGTTCATTTGTTGCCTTCAGTTTTATATGCCATATGAGTGAAACCACATGGTTCTTAGCTGGTTCTGTCCGACTTTCATCGATTATCACAGTATTCTCATGATCCATTCCTGTGGCCAAAAAAGTGGGCCGAGGACCTGAACAGACACATCTCCCAAGAAGACATACAAATGGCCAACAGGTATAGGAAAAGGTATTCGGGAAATCAAATCAAAACTACAACCACAGTCCACCGCGCAGCTGTTAGAATGGCTGTTATCAACAAGACAATGACAAGGGTCGGAGAGGTTGCGGAGGAAAAGGAAGGGGCAGTTTTAAAATTCACTCGATTTTTAAACATGGTGTCCTTGAAATCTGCCCACACGAGGAAGCCAAGTTTACAAATGCTCAGTCCCTCTCTTCTGCTCTGTGCTGACGGCATCGAGCTCCTTGACCAAGGCTCCCCACCATCCCCGTCTTTGGGGCGATCCTCCCACCCCCTTACTTTCCTGGACGCTGTTCTCACTTCATTGTGTTTTTTTTGCTTATATAATTAAACTTTATTTTTTTAATATTTGTCCTCTTTTTATATATATATATATTTATTTTAATTGTTATTCAAGTACAGTTCTCTGTCATTTACTCCCGTTAACTCACTTCATTGTTAAGTTCAGATGATTCTCCGACATTTCGGCAGTCTCTTTGCTACTTGAAAAGAATATTTTTTAAAGCTTTTATATATCTTATAGGCCATGGGTTTGGGAATCACCAATTCAATATATCACTTATCTGAGAAACCCCTCTTTTGAATTTCCCCTCCAAAATATTTTTTGTTTACTTTTGTTTATGTGTGTTTATGTGTGTTTAGCATATGGTTGTCCTTGTTTGAGTATACTGAAGTAAAAAACAATTAAAGTAGTTCTGGTTTGAGCTAATTTTTTGACAGTGTGACTCTTTTCTTCTCCAGGAAGAAAGATTTTGAACACATGTTGTATAATCTATGTATGTTAAATTCGGGAAACGTCCAGAGAAATTAAAATCATTCCAGTGGCTCTGATGACCCTTTGACTGAGAAAATCCCTGTGACTGAGGATGAAGTGGGATTCCACATTAAATTAAAGAGGAATTCATAGACAGTGACTCTTAAGTTGATTTTTCATTATCACCAAGGGCTCTTCAAAACCTCCGGCTCACGTAATAGGATGCCCTGAGACACCAGACACTGGGCAGCAGATAACGTGGCCGCGTTGTGCACGGTACATGTGGGTGAGATGGGCATCCTTTCCTCTTACTGCGGACTCACCACCAACGGCATTAAATAATTTGCACATTAAGTAATTACGAGTGTTCCAATTCCCAGAGGAAGACCAATGGCGTCTTTTTAAATCAGGAAATTAAGTAAAATAGCTTTTCTTAGATCTTTTCACAACCTTTGAAACAGACCAATTTTTATTCTGGTAGCGGAGCAAGAATTTCAGATATTGACCCCTTGTCATTCTCATTTTAAACTTCTGCTCTACACACAAAAATGAAATGACAAGGGCTAGCGGAGAGCTACAAGGAAAGGATTTTGTTAACTTAAAGGCAGGGCTGGCGCCAGGATGGCGTTCTGGATGAAGCTCAGAAGAACCGACAAGATAACGAAGCTGCAAACTCCTGAGAAAATACCAAAAGGGGAGAGTGTCACCGTAACAGCACTTCAGTTATCTGTACACTTGCGCACATTAGTGAATCACTAGGCACGCGCTGATAACGCACACGTTAGTTCAATTTTGAACGTATTTCTTACAACAGAACCAACACTTTGCTTTATCTCAGCACAGTTCCTCCAAGATAATTCATGCCGATGACTGGCAGTCATCTCTAAGTGTAAATTACATACACGTGCACACAAATATCTCATATCTCTCCTCTCTCTCTGTACCCATATCTATCGCTCTTTTCTCTGTCTGTATGCTCTTAGGTATATTTAATTTAGGAAAAACACACAGTCGACCCTTGAACAACACAGGTTTGAACTGGGAAGTCCACTTACACACGGATTTTATTTCAGGAAGTATAATTCAAAAGCATTTTAGATATTTCTTATTACCAGGAAGCCATCACAGAGATTACACTGGGCTCCCATAGTATTTATAGAATTTATAGACGTTTTCATCCAATCATATTGCCGTTTTTTCATGATCGGTGCCTCTTCGCTATTGATGTCCAGCGTGAGCGATTTGTCTTCCATACATACAGTGTTTTGCATCGCACACGACACTGTGGATGTAGCTGCTAACAGACAGATGATGTGTCTCGTGGGCAGACGACATACACTTGCATCGGCAACAAATGCGGTATGGTACTGCGAATGCGTTTCTCTTACGACTTTCTTCATAACATTTTCTTTTGTCTTGCTTATTTCACCCTAAGAATATAATATATAACACGCATAACACACACAATATGCCTTAATCAACTATTTATGTTATCAGTAAGGCTTCTGGCCAACAATAGGTGATTAGCAGTTAAGATTTGGGGGGATGTACACAGGGGAGTTTTTGAGCGTGCTGGGGCGGGGGTCAGCACCCCAACACCGTGCCGTCGAAGGGCCAACTATAAACAGGTATTTCGTACCATTTATTCATGGGTACTGTTTCACATAGTAGTCCTACATTCCACCACAAAAATCGCACTGGATTTTGGGAAAGTGTGACTGGGAATGGTCCCTACAAAAGCATCTAAAGATCCACTTTCATTAGTCCACCCTTATTTTTTCAACTGGGATATTTAAAATGCATTGTAAAATCATGTGCAAATTTTTTAAAGTGAAATATTTGTATTAGGTCTTTAAACTAATTTATTTCACCTATATTTTGTATCTACTACTGTATCAGGCATTTTCCAAACATGGTGGGGGAGGGAATATATGAAATGGCCCATTTTTTCCCCAGGAAGAGAGAATTCACCAATTTTGTTCTTTATCTCATGGTCGTAACATCATATTGAAGAATTACTTGCCTAGCTCCAGGTCAGAAAGGGTGTCTCCTAAAATATATGTTAGGTTACTCAGGTCAGTTTTCACACACTGCACTAGCCTTTCATTCCCAAAGGTAACCCCACAGCTCTAGTCAATTTGGTGATATTTTGCTGAGGGTTTTTGTGTCTATGTTCACGAGGAATATTGGTCTGGGGTTCAAATTCTCTCTCTCCCCACTCCCTCTCTCTCTCTCCGTTATGACATCATCCAGGCCTAAACAGATAGATTGGGAAATATTTCCTTCTTTGCTGTTTCCTGGAGGAGACTGTACAAAATTTGTGTTATTTCTTTGTTAAATGTGTGATGGAACTTTACAGTGAAACCATCAGGGCCTACAGAAGTTGTTTTCTCCAGGAGGTTTCAAAATATGAGTATAATTCTTCTAAGAATTCCATGTATTACTTTTCACGTTAGCTATGTCATCTGGGGGTGATGTGGTATGCTGTGGCGTTTGAAGCATTACTTCATTTCATCTAAGTTGTCCTACCTTTATAGAATTTTTGTAGCATTCCTCATTATGTTTTTAAAGTTTCTGGGACCTTTATTTAATTAAATTATTATTCTTATTTGTGTGTGTGTGTGTGCACAAATACTGAAAGGTGATTGATTAAAAGCAAAACAGCAAGTCTCAGTTCCCCTGGGTATCCTACCAGTTGTAGCTTATGGGCCAGGTGGAATTTGTGAATTCATCTAGTCAGGAGACTAACACAACGGCTTCATCAAAAACGAGGCTCAGTGGTGGACAAAACTCAGTGTCCTCAGAACTGGGGGGAAAATCTGATTTCTAATTCACGGCTTCTGACTATGCTCACCTTTCTCCAGTGGAAATAACTCACAGTTTGGCATAAACGTCTGTGTCTAAGTCGAGTCTTGCAAGGTCTGTCTCCCAAAATGATGACGATCACGGTGATATTCTCACGGCCCTGCGTGACTTCCCCACGTATGTTTAGGACTGTAGCTGCATTGCATCAAAGTTTGAGGAGTCACGACAAAAAGGAAAGTGTGTCTTGGCGTGAAACTTTGAAGAGCAGGTGCCCTTTCAACAGACTTCCCCTTGGTCAACATCTGTTCGCACGGCTGGGCCATATAATCAGAATATAAATCTAACTGAGATGATGTTACACGCAAAGAAATTCATCCACACAACACAACAGCACATTAAGAGTCATTCTGAACTCTCTTGCGTCCTGTGAAGAACGTTATCGGGAACAGATTTGTTTTTACGGTCTCTTCCTGCCCACTGTTTTCCGGCGAAAGTGAGCCGCCACGGCACGCAGCAGGTGCGTGGGGAGTGCAGGCTCCTCCCCGTCTGCTGTGGCTTTGACCTTCCACAGTCTGATCTCTCAGAAACACGAGTGAGCCCCTCGGAATATTTCTGAAGAAGTTACCAAGGGGATAGTGCTTTCGGACCCCTTTTCTTTTGGTATATGAACTGTCAACACCAGAAATGTATGTAACTAAGAAGACATTTCTTTACTTCTTTTGAAAACTGATTTTAGAAAGGGTCAATATGTCTATATGAATATCTTTTCTGTTTGTTGGTAAAATGACATTTGGAAATAATGCTCCTTTCTCATTTGATGGCACTGATGAAGAAAATTATGTAATTAGTCCTTTTGAGATTTTACAGGGAATGAACAATTTCTACTAACCAGCTACTATTCTTCTTACTAATAAATAACAAAATGTTTGCAATTAATTATACTTGCAACTCTGGGAAATACAGAATTAACTTTTATGCTTAATAGCAGTCATTATGCTTAACCTACTTTTTCTTAATACTACTGTCCACCCTCACTTTTAAAAATGTGACACTTTTTGTGGGGTAATTTAATTAATGAATTATAAGATTATCCGTGTGTGTGTGTCTTGGAAATGGGTGGTAACAATGAGCAAATTAGCTAATTAAATTGTTATATTAAAGCAGGTCTAGAAAATTTTATTCAAGTTGTTGGCTATGTTCTACTTAGTAAAGTTCTTCCTATTTTTCGCAATTTTTCTCCCAATCCTTCATTGGAAAAGAGAATGACAATGACATAATAGAATTTTTATGTTAAATTGTATCATCTTTCAGGAAATTTTTCATATACCTCAATTTATAACTAAACCTTAGTACGTCACTTAATTGCTATAAGTAGTATTGTAGCATCTCAGGAAACTACTGGGATGGGTGATATTTAAAATAGTAAGGATTTGGCCCTGACTGGTGTGCTCAGTGGACTGAGTGCTGGCCTGTGAACCAGAGAGTCACTGGTTCGAATCTCAGTCAGGGAACATGCCTGGGTTGCTGGCCAGGTCCCCAGTTGGGGTTGTGAGAGAGGCAACTGATGAATGTTTCTCTCACACATCAACATTTCTCTCCCTCTCTCCCTCCTTCCCTTCCCCTCTTTCTACAAATAAAATAAAATAAGTAAAATCTAAAAATAATTTAAAAAATAAAATATTAAGGATTTGAAGAAAACACTTAAAAATCTTTGGGATTGGGGCTGGGTGAAGAGTTCTGACACAGGACACTTAAAAAATCAAAACCAAACGGAGACCAGCCATGAAGGTCCCCCGTGCAGACCAAACCAGTGTAGCTCCACAGACAGAGCTCCGTTAGCTTATTTTGCAAGACTAACTTGACCCTGGCCCATTCCTGGCTTGTGCCTCTGGGAAGCGTAAGAAGATCTTGAACTGCTTCCCAAGGTGGACAGGAGGGAACCGGTGAACACCTCGATGGCACAGCCAGTCACGGTGAAGGACACACTGTCACTGCTTTCTCAGCACGTAACCTGTTCGACAGGAAAGAACCCATTTTATTCCGCTTCACTCGACTGCATCGCTCTACATGGATGTGGTGTTTTTTACAAATTGAAAGAAAGACCCTCCATCAGCAAAGAGGGCCTTTGCTTTATTGCAACACTGGCTTTATTGCGACACTTGCTTTATTGCAGCGGTTTGGAACTGAATCCATGATCTCTCCAAGGTCCGTCTGTATAAGAATCTACCCCTGAGCCTCACTGCATGTTTTGGTTAAATGCTCCTGGTTTGCAAACTGGCCTTTTGGCGTGTGCATGGAAATTTTTACTAATTACTACTTCAATGACTCATTGGCTTTACTTGGGCTGTTTATATGAACCTTTCACAACAACAAAAGGGTGGTTCATTTAAAGAAAGGATACATTGAATGTCATTAAAATTAAAAAAAAATATTGCATAGTGAATGGCCCTAGGGAAAGTATGACAAGAAGAGCCATATATTAGAATAAATATTTGCAAATCATACCCAACAAAGTTCTCATATACAGACGGTAAAAAAGTCCTCTCAAGACTTAACAGTGACAATAAGTAAATCTAACTACAATCTGGGGAGAAAGCAGGAACGGATATTTCCCCGTAGTGGAAAACCGATGGCTAGAACATAACGAGATTCTTGACATCGTGAGCTACTAAGGGAAATGAGAATTAACTAAATTCGCTTTTCACTGAACATCAGCTGGAATGGCAACAATGGTGACAACACCAGGTTCTGGGGAGGACAGGTAGAGACTGGGTCTCACATGCCTTGCTGGGAGGAGTGGGAAATGGTGTCGCCACTCTAGAAAAGAGTTTGGCAGTTTTTTACAAACTAAATATGTATCTTCCATACAATTCAGCCCTCATAGTCTTTGACATTTATCCTAGAGAAGCAAAAACTATTTTCGCACAAAAACCCTATGCGCAAATGTCTACAGCAGCTTTATTTATAATAACCTAAAACTGGAGACAGACCATATGTCCTTCGATAGGTGAACTGTTAAGCCAATTCTGGTGCAGTGGAATATGACACAATGGAAAACTACTTAGCAATAAAAAGTACCGAACCATTGATACCTGCCAGAACTTGGACAGATCTCAAATGCATTATGCTTAGTGAAAAAGTTTTCAAAAATTATATATTGTATAACGCCATATTTTCATGTTCTCAAAAAATTAAAAAGCCATAAAAACGGAGAAAAGATTAATGTTTGCAAGGGACGTCCACGGTGAGGCTGGGAACACAGAAATGAGGAAGGGGGGTTTCTTTGTGATTATGACAGCTAATTTTATGTGTCAGCTGGACCTACCTACCCATGTGGGGCCCAGGCAGTTGGTCAATCATTTTTCTAGATGATTTGGAAGTGACTAACACTTCAGTTGGTAGGCTGAGTCACATCGATTGATTTCCCGAATGTCGGTGGGTCTCATCCAGTCAGTGGGAGGCCTGAAGAGAATAGAAAGGCTGACCACTGAGAGAGAGTTCTTTCCTGCCCAGCCTTCTCTGAACTGGGGCACTGGCCTCTTTCCTGCCTTCAGACGCGAAGTGGGTCATCAGCTCTTCCTGGGTCTCGAGGCGGCTGCCCTTCCAACGGGAGCAGATCGATGGCTCTCCAGGTTCTTAGGCCACGGGACTGAAGACTAAAACCAAACCGTCAGCTCTCCTGGTCTCCAGTTTGCCGGTTTATTCTGCAGATCTTGGGGCTTGCCTGCCTCTGTAATCACTTGAGCTAAATATTTTTTAAATAATAAATCTCTGTACTACTCTGTGTCCTTCTTTAAGGGGATATTGTTTAGTATGTGTAGCTTTGGAGGGTTTAGGAAGCTCAGCTGGCTCTATTTTTACCTGTGCTAGGTTTACTTTAAAATGTTTCAGGATTTTTGTATGGAATAAGATCTAATAAAATTAGTAAAGTATCCATTCCTAGTCAATTTTCAACAATAGGGACTGTATATCCTCTCACTTCTAAAGATTCTAAGCTAGCTGTAAGAATAAAGAACTTGATAGTAAAACACTGTATAATCGTCCCACCTAATCTTCTGCCTTAGGACACATGCCTTTTTCTAGTTTAAAGTCTTCTTTTACTAGAGTTCTTTGGGATTCCAACCTATAAGGAACTCGATACTCTTTCTTGATTATTTACAAGTATTTTAAGTTCCATATAAGGTACATGTTGCCTATCGCCCCTCGTTGAAAGCCATTGGAGGGGTGGTGTTCCTGTTTTCTGAGAAAAAGTTTTGTACAAATCTTCTAACTTGTCCTTGCATTTGTTTTATGCTGCTCTGTCTGGGCTTAAAATTCTGCCCTGTGTTGCTATTCCCTTTCGGTGTAGGTCTATTCTTTCCTTTATTAGGTATCCAATTTCTCCTTGGGGGTTGCCAGTTTCTACTTTGTGTTGCAAATCTCTATTTTGGGGTGGCTGCCAATTTCTCTTGTTACTCTGCACCCCCCCACTGTAATTTACTTTCGGGGTGTTATTTAATCTTGGAGGCATTGATTGGCTTCTTTGTCTTATTTTGGCATTGCATGTAAGTCCAGATGATAATTTGAACGTGCTCACTGTGTCCGCAGCCAAGCTGGCCAGAGCCTGCACATCTGGCGCTTCTAAGGCAGGTGGCGCTTCTCCGAGGATCATCGTTTTCACACCTGGCGCCGCAGATGCCTGGAAGGCTGTGTGTGTGCCTGTCCCATCACATACCAGGGACAAGACAGCCAGCTTTCTGGTGATGTTAATCGCCTGTTTCAAATCCGCCCCCCTCAGGGGACTCCCATATGTTGTCACGTCCCCCATTGGGCACACTGCTCTCTGCGTCCTTGCTAACCAATCTCTCAATGTGAGAATTTAATTTGGTCCTCTCGGTGTGAGTGCTGGCCGTGCTGGACTGACTGCATTCTGTTCTGTGGTTCCTGAAATGTGTCTCATCTCCGTTCTTGTGAGTAATATAACATTAGCGCCCTTAGCCCAGGCCATGGCCACCAGTCTACGCCGGCCATGTCCTTTTGTTGGAAATCTGCTCTCATACGCTGCGATTCCTGTCTTAAGGTATATTCTCTTCCTTCCTCTGAGTACTGTGGGGTCCGCTGCCCGAGACGATAATCCATTACCCACTTTTTTAGCACTGCTGGGCCAGTGGCTCACATGTCTCCCCATGGGTCATCACCACCTCCTGGGCCCTCCAGCGAGGGTTCCCGGGTCAATGTCGCCATCAACGCTGAAAGTGACTCTAACATCGTCTGCAGACTGACTTCTCTGTATACTTCTGCATGCTAAATTTTCACCGTCTTGCCTATCGGTGTCTGCCTGGGTTTAGAAGGAGCAGTGACATTTCTTCTCTGTCAGCTCTGCGGCTTCAGGGTTCCACATTTCACGGAAGAGTGAATTCTATCCATACGCCTTCAATGTCTTTTGGGGCAGTTTCTTATGAACCTGCACCTCAGTCTCACACCAGAGAGCTTCCACGGGCAGGCCAGTACTTGCCCTTCTTTCTAAAGGTTAAGCCTTTCTTTCCTCTGTTTCTCTTGCAGGGCTAACATTTGTGCAAAATTTGGGTAGCTACCTTATGCAATGTATTAATATCATTCCATCTGCCACCATAAGCAGCTGTACTGATGAATATTTTCCAGCAACCTGGCTTCCTTTCTTTTAGCCTTACAATAAGCCTGCTTCGCCAACTACCCCCCGTGTTCGTCAGTGAGTTTCATGGGCGTGGTTAGCAAAATAAGCCCAGAACGAGCTTAGGCGTTGATGCCGGG
>PVKM010039013.1:0-13919 GCA_004027735.1 Carollia perspicillata | reverse complement strand
AGAGTCCCAAACAAGATGGATGCAAAGAGGACCACCCCAAAATACAGCATAATTAAAATGTCACAGGTTAAAGATAAAGAGAGAATCATGAATGCAGCGAGAGAAAAGCAGTTAGTTACCTACAGGGGAGTTCCTATAAGACTGTCAACTGATTTCTTAAAAGAAACTTTGCAGCTAGAAGGGATTGACAAGAAATATTCGAAGTCATGAAAAGCAGGGACCTACAGCCAAGATTGCTCTACCCAGCCAAGATATCATTTAGAATTGAAGAATAGATGAAGGGCTTCCCAGACAAGACAAAACTAAAGGAGTTCATCCTCACCAAGGTACTATTTTATGAAATGTTAAATGGACTTATTTAAGAAAAAGAAGAAGATCAAAACCATCAACCATAAAGTGACAAAAATACAAATCTATCAACAATTAAATCTAAAAAATCAAATGAGAAGGACAGAGACAGAATAATGGATACAGAGAACATTTTGATGTTTTCCAGGTGGTTGTGAGGCAATGGGTGAAGAGGTGAGGGGATTAAGAAGTACAAATAGGTAGCCACAGAATAGCCACAGGTATGTAAACTACAGTATAGGAAATAGAGTAGCCAAAGAACTTATATGCATCACCCATGGACATGAACAATGGTGTGGGAATTGCCTGAGCGAGTGTGGGGTGCTGGGTAGAGGGGAGCAAAGGTGGGAAACTCAGGACAACTGCAATAGGATAATCAATAAAATATTTTTTAAAGTAAGAACTCATCCTAAAAAAATAGAGAAGCTAATGGAATTGAATTGTTTCTGTTATGGTGACTCAATTTGTACCATAGCTTGTGGGTCCTGGGAAAATTAAGTTTATATATATATATCCATATAAATATAATATCCATGTTATATCTATACATAGTATGTAATATAACACACATAATATATATCTGAATTACATATTTAATATATTCTATATATTCCAGGCTAAGAAATATGGAGGATAAACATTTCATGGGAAATTGTCTGTGTACTTCATGATTTTAAACAATTTTTTCTGATATTAATGAAAATTACATTTTCCATTGTTTATCTTTTATCTACAAAAGTACAGAAAAGTACTAGGTTTAGTTGGTTACCAGAAGATGGTCTGAGTGATTACAATGAATGATGAATTACTACCCTAAAGCAAGTCTTGAATACTGTAAATGTCTTCTCTTTTTTGGAAGCTGGTTATCAACTAAGATGGATCACTATTAATGTTTACTTCATTGTGAACTGGCAGGAAAACTATAAATTGCCTCAAAGGAGGTTGAAGAATAAGGTCTCAAGGATATTACTGCTCCTTCCTGAAACCTAAAGAAACTCACTGAAAATACAGAATTCAGAACTTGCAATTCTTCAAATTGCAAGAGGACAAATGGAGAAGAAAACAGTACCTTAGTTTGACTGTACGCAAAACAACTTGAGTCAGTTACTAAGTCAGTAATATAACAAAATTATGAAAGTTAAATTAACATCCAAAAAAATGTGACAATCCCTGTTATGCGCTGAATGTTGTTCCTCCAAAATTTTTATGTTGAATCCTAGCATCCATATTTCAGTATGTGACTGTATTTGGAGAGAGCCTTTAGAGAAAAGACTAAAGTAAATGAGGTCATTAAGACAGGCTCAGATTCACTATAACTGGAGTCCTTATAAGAAGAAGACATTACAACAGAGAAAAAACCAGGTGAGGACTTAGGCAGAAGGTGGTATCTACAAGTCAAGGAGGGAGGCTCAGAATGAAACCAACCAGCTGACATTTTGATCTTGGACTGCCAGCCCCCATAACTGTGAAGAAATAAATTTCTGCTATTTAAGTCACTTAGTCTGTGATTTGTTATACAGCCCTAGGAGACTAATACAGTCCCCTGTACCAAGAACTGTCCCACAAGTTCACACAAATCAGGAAGACGCATAACTTTTTCTCTTGGATCAATAAAGTCTCTTACATTTGGAATGAGCTTGTAATTTTCAAAGCTGCTTCACCTGGGCAGCAGCTGCAATATGACAAGGACTGGTCTACACTACCCCATGTTACCAATGGGAAGAGTGAGGCACCATGTGATGGGTGACATACCCAGAATCCATCCAGCAGGAAGCGGGCTTTCTGGGACTGATGCCAGATCTTCAGACAGGATCCTGGGACATTTCTGCTGCTCCAAGAGAGGCAGGCCCTTCTCTGCAGTTAGGATGAGCCTGATCTTTCTCCTTCCTCCCTCCTTCCTCTCTCCTTGTCAAGGAGATGCCAGCTCTCAAGACTAAGGGAAGACACCTGGTAAGACATATACTTTATAACTTTGAAAGAAATCTGCAATTCTACAGAGGCAAATTCATATTTCAATATTTAAATTTTGTTTCTAATGAGAAATAAAAGATCAATCTGTATATGACAAAATCATAAATGAATAATTACAACTCCTCCATTTTTACCACTCATGCTGTTACGCCTATATTGAGAGGAATGGCTTGCTCTACATTAAGGAAAATTATCTGAAAAAAACATACTCATAATGGTGCTGAGGGTGCGCAGAGATTTGTATAACCACAAAGAACTTGGGGACAGAAAGGGATATCTAATGGGGAATTTTAGGAAGTTGAATTTATAATGCACAATGTGAAACCCCCTGCATAATTCCCACTTGGATGTCTTCAAGAGCTTTTTAGTAGAGATCTACATTACTTTTCATTGATTTTTGTAGCTGGAATTCTCTCTCTCTCTCTCTCTCTCTCTCTCTCTCTCTCTCTCTCTCTCTCTCTCTCACTGTCTATCTGTCTCTCTCTCCCCCTTTCTTTCTTGCTTTCTCTTTCATCATACCAAACTGGGATAGGCATTACAGTGGGCTACATTTCTTTGAATCACAATTGTTTTCCTTTAGGTTCACTGAGAAGTGAGCTAGAGTAAGGATTCAACCATGCAAACTACAGCAACTAGTTAGAAAGACCTGGAACCTGCCAGATCTCAAAATATGACTCCCATACAAAGTCTACTAGATAAACTAATACTTCTTAACATAAGTCACTCTTAGGACTAAAAAGAAATCAGTCTCTCCTTCTCTCTCATTATTTCTACTTTTCTTTTATCATCCATATTTGCATCCATCCATTTATCTATCCGTTTACATACCTGTCCATATGTTCTACTGAGAAGTTTCTGTACACTGATTTCTGGTTACAAACTCTTCATGCATGATATTCTAAGTGAGAAAAACTATCCATAGTTAAAATAAGACTGTGAACATGTTTGTAGCTCAAATTCCTCACAGGCTGAGGGGCTCACTATCCCTCACCTTCATGACAAATGGAGCCAAGGGGTAAAGTAGCTAAAAATGCCACAACCTTTAACCAGAAAAATGCCGCCCCTGTTGTCTTTGCTACATATGCTCCAGTCTGGGCTTCTTCATTGTGAAGGGGCTCCACCTGCAAAGCACCCACATCCGCCACAGATGAAAATAATGCTATCAAGACATGATCTGCTTGGGGAGGAAAGTTGTGTGGCCTCTCAAAAGAGAAGGGCCATGAATTCTTACCTCAATGGTATTCATTAGGTTCATAACACACAGGGATACAGGTAAAGCTCATCAATCAATGTCAGATGGCAAGGATCAAACAATAGATAACATTTCAAAGAAATCTGAGGGCTTAATCTGAGTCAGTGTTTATTAGGTTAAGGGGTTGCAAAAACTTTAGGAGACATACTCATTTCCTGCCTGGACCCTTATCATATGAATAAGAGCACTCTTAGCAAAGCAGGCTTCAGAGGATTTTACAAATTCTTTCTTATGCCCAATCACCCCAGAACCCGCTCTAGTTGACAGTGGGCTGCACCCCCTCCCCATCATAGATTCAGGCTTAAGTGGATTAGAGCCAAGAAGTGCTTCTCCCAGATGGAAATGGGGACTCAGGCTATCTCAGAATAGCTGGGGAGCAAGGGTTCATCACCACCTCTTTGCTGCAGCCTCCCAAGTCCTTCCTTGAGGACTTCCCAAGTGATCATGTCGGGCTTGGGTTGCCCCCCCCCGAGGGGTCTTACCTGTCATTGACTAACCTACCAAGCACTGGGGGCCAGAGATTGATGAAGCAGAAGCAGCGCTGCTGCCAGGGAGATAAGCTTTGTTTCCTTAGTGGCACACAGTCCAGAGATCACTCACTCAGGCTTAGCCATGGGGGGTTTACAGCTCCTGAAACCAGGCAGAGTGGTTCCCAACACCTTTTCCCTCATTCTCCCCACTCCCCTTTCCCACTGATAACCCTCCATGTGATCTCTATTTCTGTGAATCTGTTCCTGTTCTACTTGTTAGCTTAGTTCATTTTTACTTTTAAGTTTGGTTGTTGATAGTTGTGAGTTTGTTGTCATTTTACTGTTTATATTTTTATTTTCTTTTTCTTAGATAAGTCCCTTTAACATTTCATATAATAAGGGCTTGGTGATGATTAACTCTTTTAACTTAACCCTATCTGGGAAGCACTTTATCTGCCCTTCCATTCTAAATAATAGCTTTGCTGGAGAGAGTAATCTTGGATGTAGGTCCTTGCCTTTCATAACTTCAAATACTTCTTTCCAGCCCCTTCTTGCCTGCAAGGTCTCCTTTGAGAAATCAGCTGAAAGTCTTATGGACACTCCTTTGTAGGTAACTATCTTCTTTTCTCTTGCTGCTTTCAATGTTTTCTCCTTATCTTTCTTCTTGGGTAATGTAATGATGATGTGCCTTAGTGTGTGCTTCCTTGGGTCTAACAATTTTGGGACTCTCTGAGCTTCCTGCACTTCCTGGAAGTCTATTTCCTTTGAAACAATAGGGAGGTTTTTCTTCATTTTTAAATAAGATTTCAATTTTTTTGCTCTTCCTCTTCTCCTTCTGTCACCCCTATGATTCAGAGGTTGGAATGTTTAAAGTTGTCCTGGAGGTTCCTAGGCCTCTCTTCATTTTGCTGAATTCTTGTTTCTTCATTCTGTTCTCGTTGAGTGTTTATTTCTTCCTTCTGGTCCAAACCACTGATTTGAGTACCCATTTCCTTCCTGTCACTGTTGGCTCCCTGTACATTTTCCTTTATTTCATTTTTTATAGCCTTCACTTTTTCCTCTATTTTGTGACCATTGTCAATAATTTCTGTGAGCATCCTGATTACCAGTGTTTTGAACTCTGCATCCTATATGTTGTTATTTTTTCATTGCTTAGTTGTAATTTTTCTGGAGCTTTGATCTATTCTTTTATTTGGGCCATATATATATATGACAAATATATATATTTTGTCTCAGCACTTCTGTAATGTAGTAAGGGGAAGACCCTTAGGTATTGGCACTATGTGTGAGGGTGGGGTATACTTAAGAGAACAATGCCTCTTGCTTGGCTCTTGGTCAGCTTTCAATCACTTCCTTTGCTACCCACCTGCAAATTGGGCCCTTCTGGTGCTGATTATGGGTAGGTGGTTTTGTGTACATTCTAGGTCCCTGTGAGTCTCTCCAATGAACTCCCCTGTGAGTCTGGAAATTTCTCCTGCAGCCTCAACTCCCCCGGGTTTTTTCAGTCAGAGGTTTTGAGACTTTATTTCCCCACACTGGAAGGTTGCATGATCTGTCTCGCTCGCCAGTTGTTCCTCCTGGTTATCTGCACACAAATGTGGGAACTCCAACTCCACCAGCCACTGCCTTGCCTGAGTGTGCTCCACACCAGCTGTATGTCTTTTCCCTTTCTACTGGTCTGGGTAAATATTTCTTCTCTCACTCCTTGGTTGTTGGGCTTCCATACAATTTGATTTTCTGGCAATTCTGTTTTTTGTTTTTTTATTTTGAAATTTGTTGTTGCCCTTCTTTAGGTTGTGCAAGGAGACAAAGTGTATCTAACCATGCCTCCATCTTGGGTGGAAGTCTCTTTTCCTTCATTTCTTTCTTCAGTGTTCTACAGTTTTCTGAATACAGGTCTATTACTGCCTTCATTAAATGTATTCCTAGTTACTTTATTTTTTTTCTTGTTGCTATAGTAAATGGGATTTTTTCTTAATTTCTCTTTCTGATAGTTCATTGTTGGTATATAAGAATGCCATCAATTTCTGAATATTGACTTTGTATCCTGCTACTTTGCCAAAGTGGAGCCTATAGGTTTTTTTTATGTACACTGTTATGTCATCTGTGAACAATGACAGTTTTATTTCCTCCTTTATAATTTGGATACCTGGCAGCTTTTAAAAAATACTGGCTCCCTGGCCTCACTCCTAGAGACTGGTTCTTCAGACCTGAGTGGGAATAAGGAGTCTGCATGTGGGGTTTCATGTGTTGGTTTTTTCTTTTGAATATGGAAGTCACTCATTTAAGAGAGTTCTGTTTCACCCAGCTATATTATGCTCCTATCCATCCCTGTTTTTTTGAGGAATGCCAGGCAAAGTCAGTCCAGAGCTCAGAGGTCACCCTGACATGGGCTCTGCTCTGGGCTTCACTTCCATGCTCCCTCTACCATCTGAGGGCTTTCCACCAGCCACACTTTCTCAGCCCTTTCTGCTGGGATTAATGAGTATTAATATTTAATCATGTTGAGAGTAAAAACTGTGGTTGAGTTTATTGATTCAAAGAAAGTTTTTGTAAACACTGTAGCTTTTAAAGTAATCAAAGCAGGTAAATTATTCATTTCCAGTAAATAATGGAGATTCTAAAATCATTGAGTTAGTCTCAGACACACCAGCTTATGTATGTTTTCTTATGTGAATTCATTTGCTCATCACAATAACCCTCTGAGGTGGCATAATTTTACCACTTTGTTGACTATAAAACAGACATTGATTTGGAGCAGACCAATAAGTTGTACAAGATCCTGGCCAGTCAAAGGCAGAGCTCAGGTTCAAGTTTAGTTTCTGATTTCATGTCCAGACCTCTGTCCCCTTCACCAGACCAATAGAGGGGTGTTTCTCTCTTCTACAATGAAAAATACATTAAAGTTGGGTTTGTCTAATGTGTTATTCATTTTTCACCACATTTTGGGCAAACTTACTTTTCAGTAGACAAAGTTTTTGTTGTTGGAATTACTGGTCAACCCCCATAGTGAACGGCAGTGAACTCTGGCCACACAGCCAGAGTGACTCAAACATCAGCCCACTTCTAACAGTCCTTGGAAGAGAAGAAATGTCTTTACCACTATGCTAAGCAGTTCAGAGAGACTGCCTTGAGGGTTCCATAGCTTTCTTCTTCCATTCAGGCATTTCATCTCATAGCTCCAAACATCATTGCTTACTTTTTTTCTCTTATTTGATTAATTTTAATGCATATGGAGAGGAATTCTTCCCCATTAGACACATAAAAACCTGGGGAGCCCTGTGGGTGGCCCTCATCGGCTTGTGACCCATCCTTTTGGATGAGGTGCCCTTCTCACCTGGCTATGGATGCTGCCACAGAAAGGGGACATCTGTATTCCCCATGTGGATAAAATAAAATCTTCAAAATACATGACCAAGCATTTCTGACCTATTTTATGAAATCTAGATGGGATGAAGTAACTTAATGACAGGTCACTTCCCAACTTTCCCCCATTTTCCATTTCCATTCATTCATTGATTCCATGCATGCTTTTTAAGAGGCAGCTATGTACAAACAATTTATTAAGCACTAGGGATGATTAAATAGCTGCTGTCTGCCCTTGAGAAGTGATTTATAAAAGCAACCTGGTAAATCCAGACTCAATGCCTGTGCAAGTTTCTGTGGAAGCATAGCTGGAGCCAGAGACACAGGGTTACAGGGCAAAGGAAAGCTTCCTGGAAAGGGTACCACTTAGTTTACTCTTTTTATTCAGTCCCTACCTATATCCTGCTCCCAGAAGTATAGACCACTTTGAAGTTGTTAACCAAATCTGAGGATAGTACCTTGTTTGTTGTGAGTAATCAGAATGGTGTAGAGATGACATGTATTATGGATTGGACTTTGTCCTCCATCCCAAAAGATATGTTCTAACCTTAGAAGATGGCTTTATTAGGAAATAGGGTTTTTACACAAGTAATCAAGTTAAAATGAGATTAGAGTGGGCTCTATCTAACTCAACATGACTGGTGTCCTCATAAAAATGGGAAATTTGAACAGAGAACTAAACACTCACAGAGGAAAGGTGATGTGAAGACACACAGGAGAAAGCCATGTGAAGGTGGAGTGTTAGAGAACACGCCTGTGAACCAAGGGCACTGAAGATGCTGGTCAACCACCAGGGCTGGGTAGAGGGAAGAAGGATTCTCTGCTATAGGTGCCAGGGGGAGTGCGGCCTTGCCTTAATAAACTTCTAGTCTCCAAAACTGTGCGACAATGTGTTTTTGTGTTTTTAAGCTACCTGTTTGTGGTGGTGCTTGGCTACAGCCCCTATGAAACAATGCAGCATGTTGTAATGTCTTTTATTATTTACTGGTTCTTAAGAATGATCTAATGCCAATGTTTTACTATTTGCTCAAAATAATTTCAAACATAGGAGAACATGTGGAAATAAAGAGTCAAAATTCATCTGTTTATTTTGTATAGGCTGGAGGAGCCTGACAAGTGTGATAGAGGGCAACATTTTTGCCTGTGGTTCTTTTCCAGTAGTGACCATAGGAAGTACTGATGATAATGGGCCCTGGCCACTTTCTACTTTATGGGACCAAGAAAAAAAATCACACAGAGGATTTCAAGTGCTGCCCCAGTTTTTCAAGGGAAAAAGGTGGCAGTCCTCCTGTGGTCAAGGGGCTCTTTCAAATGTTGATGATTGTTACTGTGCAAAAAAAAGACGAGAATAGTGTAGGAAGTTCCAGTATTCCAGAATCCTGGATGTGACCATCTGCTGCTTGGTGGGAATAAAGTATATATTTTAAATTGAGAAACTTGTAGCTGAAACCCAACACCTAACACCAAGGGTTAATGTTTTGTTTTTTTTTTTTTTTTTCCCTTAAGGTCTGTGTGCTCTATCTGGCTATTTGGCTATTCATTTTCAGATAGACCAAAATTAGTCTATTATCTACTCAACCAATTTTGAAGTCTCTAAAATCAACCCAAACTCTTAAACATTTCTATCATCCAAAGAAACACAAAAGCAGTAGTGTGCAAACCACAATCAAGATGTGCAATAACCTAAAACACACTCAAAGTACACTTGTGTATAAAGTGGGAACAGTAGTCTTAGGAACATTATCTACAGGACTTGCCAGAAGATGAGATCGAAAGTGCCTTTTGGAGAGAGATTTTTGTGGTCACATAAACAATGAGTATAACTTTTGTTTCAAAAAATTGCTGGGTCAGTTATTAAACAATGAATGGGTAAACAACAAGATAAAGGAAGAAATCAGAAAGTTTCTGGAAGCAAATTAAACTGAACATGAATAGCCAAAAACCTATGAACACAGAGAAGGCAGTACTGAGAGGGAAGTTCATAACAATATAGGCCCACCTATAAAAGATAGAAAGTCTCGAATAAACAACCTACCCCTACATCTACAAGATCTGGAGGAACAAAAATGAACAAACCCCAGAGCAAATAGGAGGAAGAAAATAATCAAGATCAGAGCATAATGAAATAACATAGAAACTAAAAGAACAATTAAAAGGACCAATAGATCCAGGAGCTTCTTCTTTGTAAAGGTGAACAGAATGAACAACCCTTTAACCAGATTCATCAAGAAAAAAATGAGAGAGGACCCAAATAAATAAAATAAGAAACAAAAGAAGAAAAATTACAACTGATGCCACAAAGGATTGTAAGGAATTACTACAATTGTAAGAAATTATCACTTGTCATATTACTAATATGCCAATAAATTTGAAAACCTGGGTGAAATGAACAAATTTCTAGAAAAATATAATCTTCAAAAGCTGAATCAAGAAGAAGCAGAAAGCCTGAATAGACTGACGACAGCTAGTGAAAGTGAAGCAGTAATCAAAAAACTCCTGACACATAAAACCCCTGGACTGGATGGTTTCTGGTTTCACAGGAGAATTTTACAAAATGCTTAAAAAAGAGCTAACCCTGATTCTTCTCAAACTATTCCAAAAATTCAAGAAGAGGGAAGACTCTCAAACTCTTTTTGTGAAGCCAGCATCATCCTAATCCCCAAAACAAATAAAGACACAACAAAGAAAGAAAACTGTAGGCCAATATCACTGATGAAAATAGATGTGAAAATCCTCAACAAAATATTGGCAAACAAGATTCAGCAATATATTAAGAAGATCATATACCATGATTAAGTAGAATTCAGCCCATAGATGTAAGGTTGGTACGATATTTGCAAGTCAGTAAATGTAATACATCACATTAAAAAAAAGGAAAGACTAAGATCACATGATCATATCAATAGTTGTGAAAAATCATTTGATAAGGTACAGCGCCCATTTATGATAAAAACATTCAGCAAAGTGGGAGTATAGGGAGCATACCTCAACATTATAAGGGCCATATATGAGAAACCTACATACAACATCAGACTCAACTGGCAAAAACTAAAAGTTTTCCCTATGACATCAGGAACAAGAGAAGGTTGTCTGCCTTCACCACTTCATCTAGCCACAGTGATCAGACAAGAAAAAGAAATAAAAAGCATCCAAATTGGAAAGGAAAAAGCAAAACTGTCATTGTTTGCAGATGACATGATAGTGTACACAGAAAACCCTATAGATGCTATGAAAAAAACTACTAGACCTTATTAAACAAAATTACTTATTAAGTAAATTTGGCAAAACAGAGGGATAAAAAGTCAATATTCAGAAATCGAAGGCATTTTTGTACACCAACAGCAAAATATCAGAACAGAAGCCAGGAAAAAAATTCAAGTTGCTATAGCAATGAGAAAAATAAAATACCTAGGAATAAATTTAACCAAGGAGGTAAAAGACCTGTACTCAGAAAATTACACAACACTGAAGACAGAAATTAAGGAAGACACAAATAAATAGAAGCATATACAATATTAATGGGTTGGAATAATTAACATCATTAAAATGTCCATACTACCCAAAGCAATTTATAGATTTAATGCAATCCCTATTACAGTACCAATGACATACTTCACAGATACAGAACAAATATTTCAAAAATTTATATGGAACCATAAGTGACCCTGAATAGCCTCAGCAATTCTGAGAAAGAATAACAACATTGGAGGGATCCCAATACCAGACATCAAACTATATTACAGGGCCACTGTAATGAAAGTAGCTTGGTGCTGGCATAAGAAGAGACACATAGATCAATGGAACAGAATAGAGAGCCCAGAAATAAACCCATGTCTCTATGGGCAATTAATATTCAACCAAGAGGACAGGAGTGTAAAATGGAGTAAAAATAGCCTCTTCAACAAATTGAATTGGGTTATATGGACAGCTACATGCAAAAAAAAAAATGAAACTCGATCACCAACTTACACCACTTACCAAAATTAACTCAAGATGGATGAAAGATTTAAATATGTCATGACATCATGAAAGTCCTAGAGGATAACATAGGCAGGAAAATCTCAGATATCCTAGCAGCAATATTTTCACTGATATGTCCCCTATGGTAAATAATATAAAGGAAAGAATAAACAAATGAGACTACATTAAATTAAAAAGCTGCACAGCTAAACAAAGCATTAGAAAAATTAAAAGGGAACCAACCATATGAGAAAATATATTTGCCAATGATACCTAGGACAAGGGTTTGATCTCCAGAATATATAAATAACTCACTCTACTTTGCACCAAGAAGACAAACAATCCGATTTTAAAAATGGGCAAATGACCTGATCAGATACTTCTCAAGCAGGACACTAGTGGAGCTGTGGAGCAAAGGGACCCCTAGTACCCTGTTGGTGGCAATGCAGACTGGTGCAGCCACTATGGAAAACAGTATGGAATTGCCTCAGAAAACTAAAAATGGAACTGCCTTTTGACCCATGGATTCCACTACTGAGATTATATCCTAAGAGTCATGAAACACCAATTCAAAAGAATTTATGCATCCCTATGTTCATAGCAGCATTATTTATAATACCCACATGTTGGAAACACTCTAACTACCCATCAGTAAACAAGTGGATCATAAAACTGATACATTTACACAATGGAATACTACACAGCAGAAAGAAAGAAGGATCCTACCCTTTTCAACAGCATGATTGGAATTGGAGAGTATTATGCTAAGTGAAATAAACCAGGCTGTGAAAGACAAATACCATATGATATTTCATATAAGTGGACCCTTATTAACAAAACATACAAGCAAAATAAAACCAGAGACATGGAAATAAAGAACAAACTGTCAGTAACCAGAGGTGAGGGGGGTGGTGGATAATGGGGGAAAGAAGGAGAAGGGCCAGGTAGGAACATGTATAAAGGACCCATGGACAAGGACAATGGTGTAGGTATTGACTGGGGGGAGTTTGGGGGGCAGGGCAGAACAACAGGGGATATATTGGGACAACTTTAATTGAACAACAGTGAAAAATAAAAACCAAACCAACCAAACAAATTTCTGGGTCATATGTTTGTAGTCATTATGTATGGCGCTAAAATTTGGGCGTTTACTATCTGCTGACCTGTACATAGTTTTCTAAGGAGAATTTTGTCACTCCTTCCTTTCAGAGGGTTCTCCTGTGAGTGGCCCTCCCTGTCAGGCATTTCTCTTAGTCACAGCACTTTCCCAACTGGCTGCCTCTCCCTCAGCAATCAGTCACATATCTGCACATCAGGTTTTCTGGAACAACTGACTCCTCTGTAAAAGCCTATGGTGAGAGCAGGTACTTATGAAGAAATGCTTGGTGGATGGATAGTCAGCACAATAAAAATAAACACAATCACTGATAAGCACTTATTCAACACCACTGCACTGAGACCTTTACTGTTTGTGTGTTTATAGAAATGGCATGGTTGCTATTTTCTTTATTTTGAAGAAGAGGTAGAGCTGGTATGTGAACCACTTTGATCCCAAAGTGGTTTCCCTTTGTCCTTACGATAAAGTGATCCTTCTCAGAGAGCTGCATGTTTGTAGTGTATTGCTTTGACCATTTATTGATTATTTTTACATAAACATACCATGGCTTGACTTTACAGGATAGCATTGCAAAATGTTCCCAGGAATATTAAAAAAACAAGGACCCATCATAAATTACTCCCAGATCTCTTGGTCTAAAAGGCTGAGATTCTTCTGACTAACTGTTTTTGTTTACCTCAAGGACTCTTAATGTCATCTAGCTGATCCTGCATTCTCTGCTTTGGCTGCTGGAAGTACACAGACAACTGTTACCAGCCTCTAGCTGTTGCAAATTTCTGTTTCTGTATTTCAGTTTTACCATACACTTATTATATTACTACCGACACTTTCCTTTTGCCCTAATGCTCTCATTTATTATTTGATTTTCATTTCTCATTTTTTAAATTATATTTTGTTGATCATGCTATTACAGCTGTCCCAATTTTCTCTGCTTTGCTGACAATCCACTCTCTCAGGCAATTCCCACACCGTTGTTCATGTCCGTGGGTGATGCATATAAGTTCTTTGGCTACTCCATTTCCTATACTGTAGTTTCCATCCCTGTGGCTATTCTGTGACTACCTATTTGTACTTCTTAATCCCCTCATCTCTTCACCCATTGCCTCACAACCACCTGGAAAACATCAAAATGTTCTCTGTATCCATTATTCTGTCTCTGTCCTTCTCATTTGATTTTTTAGATTTAATTGTTGATAGATTTGTATTTTTGTCACTTTATTGTTGATGGTTTTGATCTTCTTCTTTTTCTTAAATAAGTCCATTTAACATTTCATAAAATAGTACCTTGGTGATGATGAACTCTCTTAGTTTTGTCTTGTCTGGGAAGCCCTTCATCTGTTCTTCAATTCTAAATGATATCTTGGCTGGGTAGAGCAATCTTGGCTGTAGGTCCCTGCTTTTCATGACTTCAAATATTTCTTGTCAATCCCTTCTA
>PVKM010039011.1:0-13906 GCA_004027735.1 Carollia perspicillata | reverse complement strand
TAATAAAGGAGAACTTCCCCAGTCTGGCAAAGGAAATAGACTTCCAGGAAGTCCAGGAATATCAGAGAGTCCCAAAGAAGTTAGACCCAAGGAGGAACACACCAAGGCCCATCATAATTACATTAGCCAAGATTAAAATGAAGGAGAGAATCCTAGAAGCAGCAAGAGATAAGGAGACAGTTACCTACAAAGGAGTTCCCATCCGACTGTCAGCTAATTTCTGAAAAGACACCTTACAGGCAAGAAGGGGCTGGGAAAGAAGTATTCCAAGTTATGAAAGGCAAGGACCTACATCCAAGATTGCTCTATCCAGCAAAGCTTTCATTTAGAATGTAGGGGCAGATAAAGTGCTTCTCAGATAAGGTCAAGTTAAAGGAGCTAATCATTGCCAAGCTCTTATTATATGAAATGTTAAAGGGACTTATCTAAGAAAAAGAAGATAAAAAACATGTGTAGTAAAATGACAGCAAACTCACAATGATTAACAACCACACCTAAAACAAAAACAAAAACAAACTAAGCAAACAACTAGAACAGGAACAGAACCACAGAAATGGAGATCACATGGAGGGTTATCAACAGGGGAGTGGGAGGAGGAGAGAGGGGGAAAAGGTACAGAGTAAGTAGCATAGACGGTGGGGAGAAAATAGACAGGGGGAGGGCAAGAGTAGTGTGGGAAATGTAGAAGCTAAAGAACTTATGACACATGGACATGAACTAAAGGGAGGGAATGTGGGTGGGAGAAGGTGTGCGGGGTGGAGGGGAATGAAGGGGGTAAAATGGGACAACTGTAATAGCATAATCAATAAAATACATTTAAAAAATAAAAAATAAAGAATATCAGCACAGTCTACTATGCCAACAAATCATATGTATAGTACAACACAAACATGCATAATTCTTTACCTTATGGAATTCATAGTTCAAAAGGAAATCTCATCTTTTAAAAAAGTGCTTATAAAGTGCTAATATTGCAAAAAGTTATATTTTGCAATTTTCTTCTGTCTTAGCTTTCTTTTAAAATGTGGTCCATATGTGCTAAGAGGGACTATGTTTCTTTCGTTTATCAGCCAAAAGTACCTAGCCCAACACAGAAGCTAATACACAGTAAATAATAAATATTGAACTGATTAAATGAAGATACTTAGCAAGTGTCATTTGTGCCAATAATCTTTTTTTAATTATTATTTTTAACTGTTTTTATTTTTAAGATTTTATTTATTTTTAGAGACAGGGGAGGAAGGGAGAAAGAGAGGGAGAGAAACACCGACTGGTTGCCTCTTGCTTGCCTCTACCCGGGGACCTGCCCCGCAATCCAGGCAGGTGCCCTGACTGGAAATGGAACCTGCGACCTTTTGTTCCTAGGCTGACACTCAGTCAATTGAGCCACACCAGCCAGGGCACCGATAATCTTTTGTACACTAAATTTTAAGCATCTGATTCTGTGATATGTAGACATTTATGGCATTCTTACTTATTTAACCTATAAATTGTGGTTTGACAGAGAAGTATGTTTTATTCCACTTAAGTTACAGATTTAGCTCTTAACTAAGTAAGGGCTATTATTAGACATGTACGACAGAAAGAAGGTTCACGCTGTTTTCCAAATAAAATCATACCTATCAAATTTTAATTTTAACAAAAAATTAAATATTTTTTTAGCAGGTGGAGTTAACTCAGTAATGGCTTTAATTCTCTCCTGTGAAAATTGCCTAGACCCAGGAGTCAAAATACACCTTAAATAATTTACTTTCTGTTTGGTAACCTGAGCCTTCTTCTTTGATACCTGATATCCTCTTTCAGCTAGGAAATTCATAGTCTGGACGGTATTTTGATCAGATGCCTCCTTGGGTGCTGTAGATTAGTATATTGTCTGTATACTGTAAATTGGCACCTCCTTGTAACTGTAGCTCTCTAAGATCCTTTCCTAACACCCTAACAAACAGGTGGGGACTATCCCCAAACCCCTGCAGCAATACAGTCCAAGTGTATTGCTGTATCACCATTTTTTGATTAGTCCACTCAAACTGGCAAGTGATGGGGAATGTATAAAAATAGGCCTTAAGCTTTCCTTTGACATCTATCATCTTTACTGATTTGGAAGAAAGAGGTTAAGGACAGAATAAATGGCCCCAATATCAACAAGGAAGTTGTTTTTCTTTCCTGCCACATCAAGAGTTACCTGGGGCTCCTCAGCAGAGATGGGAATATGAGTATTCCCTGGGGCCAACCTGGTCCCTGGGCGGTCCTCAAGAGTAGCCATGACCTTGGGTGATGACCCCTTTCCACTCTGGGAACAGGGGCAGTCTACCTTCCAGTGCCAGGGGTCAGAAGGGATATTGTGCACAGAGGACAGGGTACCAGAGGTGGCTGAGTGCAGTTCTTTGCCCAGTGTTCCGGGTGCTTGCATTTATAACAGGTCTGATCCTTTTGGCCCTGATTCTTTAAATATCATCATCTTTTTTCCTAGGCATAACACAGCCCTGTTTGCTAATTTCAGTTGTAACAACCCTTTAACAGCAAGTAATTAAATTCATTGGTAGCAAATTTCCCCTCCACTTACATATGCTGTAACTTTAAAGATGAAAGAGGTAATTTGTATTTCCTTTGTTTGAGGATGCTTTCGAACACTAAAATAGAGAGGAAAGGTACATTTTAAATATAACAAGCATTGGAATTATACCCTTAAAATATTGATACATTTTTGTATTCAGGTGTTCTTAATTATATACAGAGTCTGGCACAAATAATGCCCCTTTTTATTACAAAATCATAAGCATGTAATTATGTAACATAACAATATTGCTTTCAAGCATACCATATGACATGTTAGGTGAAATGTTCAAATTAAAACTATAAGTTATTACGCTCGTATTATTACCCTACCAAACACACTCAGGCAGACATTCCTTCTCTGCTAGACCCAGCATAACATGGAAACATATGCCATCCAACTGAAGTGGTTCAAAAAGGATGGCACCCGCAGTTCCATTCGAGGATGATGTAAAGTCAACTAAGCTGAAATTGCAGAAAATTGAATTTTAGAAGGTTGAGGTCAGTCTGAGACTCAAATGATGAAATGACTCCCTCGCCAGAGACAATTATTAGAAAACACGAATCGGTAAAAATTAGACTGAAGTGTGGACAGCTGTAAGGGGTAGATAAATGAACAATAAACTGAAGAATTACAGGACTTAAACACACATGCTAGTTCTACCACCGATTTGCTCTTTCACTTGGGCAAGATTAACTGTTCTGAACTGCGATTTTCTCACATGTAAACAAGGCATACTGTGGTTCTTTCAAGGATTATAGAGGAATTAGGTGGGGTAATGTATATGGAAACTGTTTGTTAAATTGTGTATTACTAAATTATATACTATTGAAAGCATTGTCTCTCCATAGCTCTCTTTCAGTTAGATTCCCCACAAAAGATTACCTGTGGCAATACATAGTGGGGAAGCAAACTGAGGACTGAGAAAATAAGCTACAGATAGATATCTACATATAAATGCATACAGATGTTTATAATGCTTTATAATCTGCAAAATACCTTTAATAATTTACCTCATAAAGATTCACAATTCAATGAAGTAGGCATTATTTTGCCACTTTTATAAACAGTAGGACTAGAAAAACTATTTAATATATTCCAACTAAAAGTGGTATTTCTAAGAACAGAACCTGGGTAACAAGAGTCCAGTTCTCTTTCCTCATACCTCACCTGTTTATCCTATACCTACATACACTCCATAAATAAATATGAATCAGGGATACTGTTCAGGTATGGAAGGTATAGGTTAAATTTAAAGGAGGATATCGTGCTCGCTTCGGCAGCACATATACTAAAATTGGAACGATACAGAGAAGATTAGCATGGCCCCTGCGCAAGGATGACACGGAAAGTCATGAAGCATTCCATAAAAAAAAAAAAAGGAAGATATCCCTCTTCTTCACTTTACCAAATGAAAGAGTTGTTTCTCCTCCAATACTTATGTGAAACTAATGGGAGAGAAAGGGGAGGAGGAGGAAGAAAGAAGGTGGACTCTGTGGAAGGGTGAGGGGGGGTGTGTGTCTTTGAGCTCATTAACCGTTTGGGGATGGCCAGACCTAAGCTGTTTCAGGGTTCAAGATTCTTAGGCAGCTTTTACCTCTAAAACATTTCATTCCAATTTAAAACCAGGAGTCGCATAATGAAATTGATTTCCATATATTTCTATGACATGGGTTGAGATCATTTTATTTCTCTAATGCCCAAGACATACTTTTGAAAAGTTGAAGACTATATTTTAAAATGCTGTGCTATAACCACTACATGTAAAACATTTGTATATACTGACAAAACCACCCAGATCAAAATACAGAACATATTTACAGCTACACCTAATTCAAGATACTGACTTGGAGTTGTTTATATGGGTGTAAACTTATATAAAAATTCACCAACCTGTATGTACACTATGATTTGTGCACTTTACTGTATGTAAATTACTCCTTGATTAAAAAAATTTAAAAAGCCTTTGTAAAATTTGTGCTTTTCAAATAAACTTAGAGGAAAATTAAGTATTTGACACTTCATTTAACAACCACTTAACACATATTAACATGTACCATAAGTGTATTCCTTTAAAAAAGAAACTATGATTTATACATCAAAAGGTGGTTCCTAACAGAAATAAATCATATTACTCCATTTTATTACCTCTAATCCTATATTGCTATCACTTTAAAATATCCCACAAGATAATCTGTCTAAATTTTTATAGGTGAAGTACAATATCACCTGTCTGGTATCTCTTAAGAAAGAAAAGGAAATGTCAAGTGATATTCATTAGTGACCTCAGCTTTGCTACTAATCACTGCCTTGTATGAGATTTTTGACAATCACTAACTCAGTTTCCAGATAAGGTTTTTAAGGATCCTGGGACATAATTTCCACATGCTTTTTCAAAAAGTGTGATTATATTAATGGTCTAGAAATAAAATAATATAATAAATGGTTTCTTATTAATATAATTTGTGCTGATTTCTGAGGATCAGCCCCGCAATGACTCTAAACATGGCATATAGACCACTCTAAGTAACTCTGCTCACTTTAAAAAATAAGAATCCCACTGCTTAATTAGCGTCCAAAGGCCATAAGCTAAGCCTCTCAGTTCAAATTGTAAAATTTCACATCTGGGACAGATAAATAGTTTGGGAAACCTCTCCAAAAACTTTGACAAGTGCATATGTTTAATGTCTAAAGTAAAAAAGACACACAGGCACCATTAATAACTGTAGAATTATCTCTGCATAGATATTTTTGAAATATAATGAAACAGTTGATCATTTACTCTAATAGAAAGGGCGTAAAGTATTGCCTATGCTATCTAAGAAACCATATAATTTAAAAAGAAGAAGGCATTTTCCAACATTTTAAAAAGGTGCATTTTACAGAACTTGCAATAATGATAAAGGATAAAATATCTTAAGAATGTTTTTATCCTTTTGTTTGACTCAGAGACTCCTAAAATCAGACTCTGTAATGTGTCTCCAATATCCACAAATGTAAGAATGGGCTCCTTTGTCAGAATAAGTTAGTGATGAGGTTTATCTGTAAGGGCAGGTTAGATACTGTAAAGCAGATACTGCATATATAACTAGAGAGATAGCAGATGTTTAAATAATGTAAAAGAATCCAAAATTCAGGTAAAGGAACAGGAAAAAATATTATTCTTGATTAAATTAGCTTATACACATGACTTAATTGGATATGTGGCTCACAGTTCTGGGAGATTACTAATGATACTCCAAGTTCTACCTATGTGTCCTCAACTTATATACTGAGGTCTGTCCAGAAAGTATCCAGCCATATACTATGAAAAAGGGACATTTATTGAAGAAGATATAAGATACAAGAAACATTGTACATAAGACAATGATGCCTCAGTCCCCTTCAAATTAGGCACTTTGGGGTCTCACTCAGTTCTTCCAATCACCATCAACTACCCTGTTGTATTTTTCTGAATCTCACTGATAGTCTGTCTGAAATCTCTTCCCTTTCAAAGTTGATTTTAGTTTTGGGAAAAGACAGAAGTTGTAGGTGCCAAATCTGGATTCTAGTGGGACAGACTTACCTGGGTGATTTGATGTTTCACCAAAAACTCTGCACAATATGTGACGCATGAGCAGCTGCATTGTCATGATGAAGCTGCCAATCACCAGTTGCCCATAGCTGCAGCCTTCTGAATCATCTGAATAGTTACCTTGGAGGAATGTTCAAGCTTAACACAAAATTTGATGCAAATTCATTGCTCTACTCAATCAGTGATTTTGAATGTGATGACCACACAGTACACATGCTCACTCAACAGCGTCTACCGCCCCCAATGACTGGTACAGTGAAGTTGTCGTTGTTCTCACATGCACATTCCAGTCCACTCTCCTTGGCTGCCAGGTTACATCAATGTTGTACAACTTGTTCTTGTTATATTAACAATGCCCGCACTTTTTCTGGACAGACCTCATATTATTTAATAACTGCTATATTAGTCCACCCTACATCTTTACCTTTACCAAGTGATACAGCATTTAAAACAAATCAGCCCAACCAATATTAGAAAAGCCACAAGCAGTGCATGTGATAAGCAAACCAGTATAGCTCTTAAGGGATTCTGAGATAATGTATTCTATTCAATTGTTTTGTGTTGGCATCTAAGCCATCTTAACCAAATATTTATTCTAATCATAATTTTCTACTGAAATTGCTCTGGAAAGATAATTTCATATCCCCTCCTCATTCAGCAAAAAAAAAATCTTAATAATAAGCATTTAAATTTGGATTATGAGAGAAATATTTTTGGTTCTCAAAAAAAAAGTTATGCTATAATTGGGCTGTGCTCCTTCTTCCCTAGCATGAGGACTTACGGTGCATCTCCCTTGAACTGAGAACAGACTGCCTCCCTCTCTGCTGGTGCTCATGGACTTTGTTTGAATCATCAAGACTTCCATGACTACTGACATTGAGAATTTTCTCTTTTCAATTCCTGGAGTATTTCTTAAAATATAAAGAGCTATAAACATTTGCCTATAATTAATTGAATGATTATATAAAAATTTTACTTATAAAATATTTTCAATAATTATTTCACTATTATTTAGTGTTAGTTTGTTGTAGTTTCCTTAAGGTTAAGGACTCTCTGATGCTCCTCTTGTAGTCTTTTTAGAGTTTGGTGGAGTTCTGTGCACAATATTAACACTAGCTGGCTGCCTGTTTAAGTTATTCCATGGATACAATTCCTATTTGTCTGTAGGATGCCATGAATTTTGGCTACTCATTTAATGAGTGGCCATTACTCTTTGAGTCATACTTTTTCTTAGCACGCAAAGAGTATGGAAGAGAATCACAGGTGAGAATCCAGAGGAAGGAATTTTGGAGAAAGCAGAAGTTTCTTCAGTGTTTAGGTTCTAAACTTACTTATATTTCAAATATCGCCAAAAGAATTTCCTCCTCCACGGTGCATGGTAGTGAGGAATTCCACAGGTCCATGTGGCTGATGAGGGACAACACCCTTTGGTGGCAGTATGTGTGTGTGTCTACAGTAAAATGAGAAGTATCTACAGGGAGTGCTACAAGTGGTCTTGTAAGTTTACATGAGCGCAAATTATAAGGACAGAATACTGTTGCTGTAGGTATATATATGTTTTTTTCTGAAATTCTGTTACTAACATATCTCTTTCAACAATCTTTAATAATTTTTTTCATAAAAATCAGAGACCAGTTATAGAAATATTTTTGTTTTTAAAACCATATGACAGAAATTAACTAAATAAAATAGCTAAATCAGGAAGTTTGCTGTATAGTTATATGACACATGGAATGGAGAAGAGAATTGATGTGTTGAGTGTAAGTAACAGTCAAGAGTTCAATAAGAAGCAAATTCTGTTGTTTTCCTAGTAAAGCATATTTTATAACTAAACTCTGGGATCATTTGTTTTACTTGTTCCTGTCCCCTTTGCTTATAAAGATGATTCAATATCTTCATCACTGAAAAACCCAACCAAAAAACTTTCACTTCATTTAAAATTAAAGTATAAATAAAAGGCATAAAAATTTTTTATCCTCATTTGATCTTCAAAAAGAAAAATAAAACTCTAGTAAAATACAATATTTTTGGACCATAAGACACCTAGGTTTCAGAGGAGGAAAATAGAAAAAAATTTTTGAAGCAAAAAATGTGGTAAAATATTTAATAACATAAATAACATAATATTTCACCAATGTAAATGTAAAGCTACATTCAGACCATAAGACACATACCTCTTTTCTCCCAAATTTGGGGGGAGGGGAAGTGTGTTTTATAGTCCAAAAAATACGGTACACAAAACAAACTGGGATTTGGGATTAGTTTGCAAAAGTAAAGATTACACCTAGATGAAAATTCTTCCATCTCTTTAGAACAAAGGTAATAATTTTTTTCTACTATTAGTCAAGCAAATTCAAATATTCTGAGAGAATCTCATGTTGTCTTGAGAACTAAAAGGAGGCTGGGGTAAAAAAGGAGACCTGGAAAATGGCAGTTGCTAATGGGGAATGGAGCAGGTAGCAGGTCTGAGTGAGGGAACAAGGAGAAGAGGCAGAAGAGCGAAGGGACTGAGCACTAGAAGAGGGTCAGGGAAATCTAGACATTCCCTAGCCTGGAAGAGGAGGAGGCTAGAATAAGGGGGTCAGGGTGGTGCCATTTTAACACATTTTGGTTGCTAACAAGGCCACAAAGAGATGCTGGGTAATCGCACTATAGTTAAACTATTTACTCTATTAACCAGATGTTTACTTATTGTAATCTAGGAACTTTACCTCACTAGATCCTTGTAGATAAGCTTTGTTGTTTCCAGATATGGATTAAGTACATCCTCATATTGGCAAAGGGCTCCACCAAGGCAAAGATGTTTGAAAAGACAAAACAGGAACTCTTCTCTATCTGGTTGGCTGAATATTTCGTATTTTTCTGAGTCTTCCACTAGCAAAACCTATGTAAGATGACAAAATTCATCTTAATGTAATATGATTCGAGGGCTCAAATTTTTCTGTTTTTGAAAGTTTATATCAACATAAACTTGATATCAAGTTTATATCAAAATATATCAACATATATTTAAAAATAATCTTAGACCTATTTTAATAACCAGTCCTGAGGTAATTGGGAGCATGGTCTATGACATGTGCAACGCTTGTTTTCATCCCATTTTATTGTTAGAAACTGACCTTCTCTGAAAGAAATAACTCTAAATCTAAGCCTTCTCTTCTACATTATTTTATGTTCTAATTTTTGTCTTTGGTAATTGTTTTAGTGCTATTGCAATTTAGTGTTGAGTCACCTTAAATCTTATTTGGAAGCAACAGGAACACAAATAAATGGAGAAATTTCTCCATCACATTAGGTCTACAGTCTTTGCTTCTATGGAGACTAAACACAGTGGTCATTTTCTTTCTAAGTCCTCTCACCTTGCAGTGTTTGGATCACTACTTTCCTTACCGCTCCCCCCCGCCCCAGTTACTCCATTTTTAACTTATTAGTTAATTAGAGCCTAATAACCACCTCTCCTTTTCCTGCTCTCTAGTAATATCACCTTACCCATCACCAATCTACATTAACTTTTGCTGTCTTGAGACTTTGCTACCACTTTCAGAAAACAGTCTGACTAGGTCTGATGTTGGCGATTTTCTTATACCATTGGGAATTACAGGCAATTAATTAATTTGTTGACTATGGTGAAAATGGACAGGTGATGAATGTATGTTATAACATATATTTCTTTTTTAAAAATTGTTTATACCCCACCTACTTTTTAAAAAGAGGGTAAAAGAGCTAACAATAAAATATAGATAAGAAAAAATAATAATAAAAAACTAGCCCTGGCTGGTGTAGCTCAGTGGATTGAGCATGGGCCTGTGAAGCAAAAGGTCGCGGGTTCGAGTCCCAGTCAGGGCACATGCCTGGGTTGCAGGCCAGGTCCCCAGTAGGGGACACATGAGAGGCAACCACACCTTGATGTTTCTCTCCCACTCTTTCTCCTTCCCTTCCCCTCGCTCTAAAAATAAATAAATAAAATATTTTTAAAAAACTGTTATCAAGAAACAAAATGGGAAAACAAATACACATAAAGAACTCTAAATGGAGGAAAGCTGCAAAAGTTGTACATACACTTAACACTTCCCTATAGATAAAAGAGGAAAACATTAAGTTATACAGCAATCACTGTCTAGGGCAAGAAATACACTTAATTGTAAAAATTGAGTAAGCTTAATACATTATTTACCCCAATCTCAAGTGAAAATCCATCACAAGATCATTATATGAGGCATTTTAAAGCATAATAAACTGTATGGTATTGTCAATATACAGTTTACATATAATGACTTGACGAAAGTCAAAGTTATACATAGTAAAGGACAGGTAAGGGGAAGTGGTCCATAGCTTACTGCCCTCTGGGTGTGCCACTTGCACATCTCCCATCTCTTCCGCCCTTCCCCTCTGTAAGGAATGATGTGATACTAAAGCCCAAGTTGGTGGCTACTTAAAGATCTGGCTTAATACAATTGTGACTAAAGCTCTTAAGAATGAATAGTTTAAATATATGTTGATGGAAGATTATTTGACTTTGGGTGGTGGGCACATAATGAAATGTGTAGATCTTATTAACCAATGTCACTCAATTAATTTAATTTACAAAAAAGAATGAATGAAATACATTCATTCATTTCTTATGTTCATAATATATTCCTTATGAACATTCTCATGCATTGAATTGATCAGGTTGTACAATTTAAAAATTACAATAATTAGAAAAATTTTGGGATGAATGTTAAAACAGTAACATTCTATGGCTGATCACCCTCTCCATTCACATACAGGTCTACTTACAGCACTAATAGATTTGTATGCAATGGTTAATGAGCCAAACTTCTGAGCTGCAGTCAGGAAGGAGTTATTATTATCAGTACTTATGTTACATGGGGTGGCAATAGAATCTGTGTTGCTGCCCAATGGGGGCCCTTCTAATTGCAGGCTAAATTGGAAAGTTATTTATTTACTTTTCCAGCCAGAAAGCAACCAAGTTAAAACTTTCCATTGCCACAGAGTGGCAAAAAACAGGAGCAAAACATACAGGCAACTAGCAGAAAAAGAGTCCCAGCACTTCCTGAATGGAGGTGTTATTCATGGCATAAATAAGACTGGCCACAGCAGGCAGTTTTAAACAGAGTACTCTGTTAGAAAGCAAATCCTCCTTTTCAAAAAGTGCACTGCTGTAGCTCTGTCTGTGGAAGTGCTGGTGAACTCTCCGAAATTGGGGGTAAGGGCCTTGAGACAAAAAAAGTATGCCAACACAGATCAGTGACAGAGAGAAGAGCTGAGATTAGTCCTACCCTAAGAAGAGAAACCCAGACTAGATCAGACACTTTCTGAAGGATAATTTCCAATCTTTGGTAGGAAGTAGAAATTAATATCAGATCCTTACTGTACAGTACTTATATTATCTTGTTATATGTAAATACACTTTACTTAAGACCAAACTATACACAGTCTCAATCAGGTGAGTTTAATTATTCTCAATTAGTTCATTTTATTTTCTTAAACGAAGAGTTCTCTTAGGTATTGTGCTAGTAGATCAATGTATAGACTAGCTGGATGCCTCCTGGTCTCCTACAGACAAGACCGCTCTGTTCATTATGGGGCATCAGTAGCTTCCCTAGTTCATTTCTATCTGGATTTGCAATACATTAGACTTGTATATTTCCCATCTCTCTTAATGTAGAATAATAATAATAATTAGTAGTAGTAGCTAATATTATCAAAAGCTTACTAAGTGCCAGGCATTGTGCTAAGCACTTTAAATACATTATATCACATGATTCTTACACTATTCCCATTTTATAGATAAAGAAACTGAGGCTTAGAGAGGTGGAGTATAGTTATTAAGTTGTAGAGCTGGATATGAACCTATGTGCATTTGATAACAAAATCCTAATTTGTAACCACTTTGTGAATACTATTTTTTAATAATTAAAATAATAATAATATTTCAATAGCATTTCATACTTTTTAAAAATGTGCTTAAATGTTTTCTCATTTCCTTGATGCTTTTGGGAAGAAGGTAGAATGGATATTTAATTTTTTTTTTATTGATTGATCTGAGGGAGAGAGGAAAGGAGAGGGAGAGAGAGGAGCATCAACTTGTTGTTCCACTTATTTATACATTCATTCACTGATTGTTGTATGTGCCCTGACCAGGGATCAAACCCACAAACTTGGCATATCAGGACAATGCTCTAACCAACTGAGCTACCTGGCTAGGGCCTAGAATGGACATTTTGATTTTCATGTTGTATAGTTAAGATCTTGAGGCTCAAGATATTGAATAATTTGCCTATGGCTATTACTATCTTGTACATAATATATAACTCAGAAATTAGGTTAATAATCTGATTCCAAGTTCAGTACACCTCTCAACAGAAGAAAGTTGACTTAATCAAATGGATTTTTTGATCTCAGTGATGAGATAAAAAGATTCTTTTACTCCAGGTATATTTTTAAATATTCATTTGATATGTTAAAAGCCCCACATTGAAGAAAAAGAGATGGACCAGGATTTCTCTGCCATAGCACTATTGACATTTTGGGCCAGACAACTTCGTTGTGGGGGGCTGTCCTGTGTATTGTGTCCTGTGTATGTTAGCAGCATCCTTGGCCTCAACCCATCAGGTGTCAGTAGCACCTGGTTGAGAACTTCTGAAACACACAAATAATGGATGGTAAAACTCTCCTCCAACACAAAACCTGCCAATGTAATAATGATTACATTACTGATCATTATTCATTGATAAATGGTATTTTGTGAATTTTAGATAGGCAAATGTTTTTGGTAAGAAGCATTTCCTGAAACAAATTTTTATTGTGAAATTTAAAAATTCTGTACTTACCTTTCGTAACTCATCAGAAATGAGAAAGGGATCACAAAAAGAATCTAAACATTTAACAATATGTCCACTGTCTCGTACAATATCTTCATTGTATAACCGTCTAAAAAATGACATTGAAAGCTGTGTGCAAGGAACATTTATAGCTTCAATTTTTTTCACTTCAGTTCCTGAAAAATGATATTTTATAAATACACATATAAAAATTAATTATGCATTCACTATTATTTCCAAAACAAGTATTACTATGCAGAGGTTCAAAGTAATAAAATCTAACATGTATTGATATATTTAAAAGATATATTAAATAATTTTATTTAATGTTTATTTTGCAACATTTTGGTTGTTATTGATCATTAAAAGTTTGTGACAAAATTTCACCATTTCAGGCCTAGATGAAGGATATGTAAACTAAAAAGTACTTTAAAATGAAGTAGATTTTTTTTTATTGTATGTGTAATACAGGGTTCTTAGATCACTTTTTTTGAAATACATTTTATTGATTATGCTCAATAATGAGCATAATCAGTTGTCCCACATTCCCCCCCTTTATTCCCCTCTGCCCTGCACACACCCTCCCACCCACATTCCCCTCCTTTAGTTCATCTCCATGGGTCGTACATGTAAGCTCTTTGGCTTCTACATTTCCACTTTCTATCTACCATTTATGCTACTTATTCTCTGTACCTTTTCCCCCTCTGTCCCCATCCCACTCCCCCACTGGTAACCTTCCACATGATCTCCCTTTCTGTGATTCTGTTCCTGTTCTGTTTGTTTAGCTTTTGCTTTTTAGGTTGAATTGTTGATACTTATGAGTTTGTTGTCATTTTGATGTTCATAGTTTTTGATCTTCTTCTCTCTCTCAGATGAGTCCCTTTAACATTTTATATAATAAGGGCTTGGTGATGATGAACTCCTTTAACTTGACCTTATCTGGGAAGCACT
>PVKM010039010.1:0-13917 GCA_004027735.1 Carollia perspicillata | reverse complement strand
AAAACAGGGTGTGAGCACATGTGTTGGTTATTGTGAGTTGTAGCATTGGACAAAGTAGAACAAACAAGAAACAGATGAGTCCAGAAAAGACTGGTATCATGCGCGGGGAAGAAGAAAAGCGAATAAAAAGTGCCAAGAACAGGGAAGAGGCAACTGCTTCTCATTCTCAAATGGCAAAAGAACAAACTGAGAAGGAAACTGAGCTCAAAATGCCTGTTACAACTTAGTCTTCATAAGGAGTATTCAAGAATATGGTCACTGTACCCACTGTTAAAACCTCTGAATGGAATAAGATGTCTTAGAGAAAATCAAATTAAAATTGTAGTACTCAAAATATCTTTTTAGTGGGATTAAATAAAGACAGGGAAGAGACTGAAGATGCTTTTCTAATGGAAAATCTGCTAGGTTCTCCCAACAAAGTCTGATAGGCTCATATCATGAGCATCTAAATTGGGAGCAAGAATCATAGGCCTAAAGGATAGAGCAAATCAATTGGTATCAAGCAGCTACTATGTGACAATTATAGTTAAGCATTGCAGACACAACTATAAACATAGCATATATGAGTTCAGCCCATTTACAGGTGATAATGTAGTAAAGAGATAAATGAGTAAATCAAAAATTATTACAAATTTTAGTTAATATTAGAAAGGAAACAGAAGGCTGTGGGAGTAAATACTGGTCGTGTATGAGGAGGGGAGGACCTAATCTGGAGGGGCTGCGGACAATGGCCTCTCTGAGGGCACTGCACAACAGAGCCTCCTCTGAATCGCTACACCCCTTGTTCTAGCTCACATTTTATCTTTATTGTTGTCATAATGTCCTAACTGGTCCTCTGCCTCAAGTTGTCCATTACCTGAGTGCTACCAGAACGACTTTTAAAGGTGTTGATATCAGAATTATTTTCCCGAATTGGAGATCTCGTTACATTAGTTCCCAATCCAAGGTCCTTCAAAAGGTTTAGGAAGTGTCATGTAAAAATACAAGAACCTGCAAGATATGACTTTTGTCTGTTTCAAGTTACTTCCTAACCAGCACTTTTTACCCCTTTTAGTAAATTAAGATTCTGTTACACTTTTATACACAGTACCTTTACCTGGAAAGTCTTCCACACCCCTTCCCTTGACTGATTCCTAATCAACTTCCAAGAGGCATTGCCTGACTATCTAATGTATTTACATGTCTTATAGACTCTCGTCATCCTCAGAGCAAGCTGCCAACACAGTACCAACCATACTTCATTCTATATGTTTCATCCATTAGACTAAGAACAGGGCAGTCTGGTTTTTGAGCCCCAATTTCTAATGTTTAGCACAGTGTCTGCCAGGCAAAAGGGACACGATGATGAATGAATGGTTGCATAAATAATGTGTAGCTTTTTTACATTTAATATTCTTATATTTATAGCACTTAACACAAAGTAGACATTCAAAGACCGTTTTCTGAATGAACAGTTACAGAGATACTGTGTAGGTGTGTGCTATAGTGATAATGTAAAAGATAAACCTGACAAAAATTATAAACAACTAAGGGTAAACTTATATGTGTCTCCAAAATTCAGAGCTAGAAATGAGAAAGCATACATTCATTCAATTTTTATCAATTTATTCTTTTCTTTTATTCCTTTTTATAATTCCATGTTACTCCTTCTGGGTCACTAAATCTTCTATTCTAACAATGAGACATGCTCCTTTCGAAAAATGAGACAGTCCATCTGTCCTATATTAACGTGTGACTAAGGAAGGATGTATAATATTCTCATTATCAGTGTCTTTAAGTAACTGACAAGAAATTTGTTTTCTACTTGACAAATTATGTTTCCGTGAATTTCCATAAACTGAGCATACTGAAAACGAAGAGTGCCTAATCTCATTTCCACTGGTAAATGACTACTTAATACCGAGAGTCAGCTCCTCCTCTCTGTTTATTTCTCGTAGAGGATTCAGCCCTCTCACATTATGTAAGACTAAGGCAATCCTTATTTCCTGTTTTCCAGATATCTTCATGTCTCTGCCAAACTACTCTTCCCTGTTTTTAATTAGTTTGTATATAGTGCTGTCTTTATTTCTGGATGTTCATATCTTTATTTTAGTCAGTTTTTATGTCTATTTCCTGTTGCTCTAACACTCAGTAGACAACATAAAAATTGTAACATGTGAAACAGTACTCACAATTCAATTAATGACTCAAACAAATTTTGTTCTCAAATTCCTAACTTTAGAATGGAAAGGCGATATTTTACTCTAAAACTACATTTAGAAAACTTTTAAAGACTGAAATTTAAGCAACCCTCCCAGTGACATATATTTTATAGATAAGTTTAGTATAATGTAAAGTTCGAAATAAAATGTTACAATAGTCTTTTGGTATAATTCTTTGAACTGTGAATATATAAAAACATTAGCAAATTTCTACTACTTTTATGCATTTCATTGTCCATTAAAAATCTTTCCAATCATCAATTGTATTAAAAACTAAATAAAATTGTCAGATTATAATTTGTAATTAGAGCTCAGTTTTTAGGTCAAATCAAGTACTCTGAGCTTTCAAAAGATAGGAGCTTGAAAAAAACAGCCTCTCGGTAAAAACTGTATGAACAGCTTAATTTAACAGGACCTTGTGACATGATATTATTCAGAATGAAATAGAAAAAGAACTATTTTCATGTGGATGGAAGTCTGTAGATCACCCTTCGACATGATATGAGAGATTAATGTTACATATGAAATTATATATGTATGTATGGTCTATATTAAAGATTCTCAAACACTCCCTGCCTATCAGGGCACATTTTTACTAGTAGACAATGCAAGGTGATTTCTGAAGTTGTCTGATTAATCAGCTAATACCCAAAGTGTACATCAACACCAACTTGTGAAGCTGTCATAAATTCTTTCTACAGTTAGATTAAAATTATTTTTCTGTAATCATTTCTTTAATCAGAACTTTATTTTCCTCTTCTGCTTTTAATGAGAGCTTTTTTAGACCTTAATCTTAAATAATATATTAGCCCAAATAAAATATTTAGATAACTGTTAAGGAAGCTCTAATTTACTTAATAAAAATTCACATTTTGCTTGATGCCACATAAAAATAATGTCAATAAAAAGTTAAAATCCAATTTGAGTGAGAACATCTTAGTCTTAATTTGTTTTGTAAATTATAGGATATAAAAGCTAGTATTCCCATGAAAATACCCGAGAAATACTTTATTGATTATACTATACTTACCCTCATAAATTACTTGAGAAGCAGGCATTCCAAATCAGTCAATTAATCTTACCTACGTAATCAGATGTGCCTGAATGAATAACATGTTAAATGACATTTATAGAAACTTGGAAGGAAGGTATTTCCATTTGGGAGCTTAGGTGTGATGCCATTTCTCATGTAGCAAAGAATTCTGTGTAATGATGGGCATAGTCTCTGCCCCAATATGATTGTGCAATCTCATGCTGGCTTTGGAAAAGAAAGGGAAGGAAATAAAATGGTACGAATTGCTATATTAGGGACATGATAAAGGGGGTGTTTTCAGTTGGTTCTCAGTGGCCCGGGGAAGATGAATAGTATGTGTTCAGCAGGACCAGATGGGGGAGAAGGGCTACGTCCTTTACACCATGCATAGTGCTTGAACAGCAGCAGACAGAGGTGCTGTGGTGGAGGCCAATGACAATGAATGACGGTGATGAGGATGATGATAGTTTCAAGCTATCATTTTAGTGAGAGTATTTACTCTATTCTAGATATTCTTTTTGATTTAGTGCTTTACAATGAATTGTATCCACAGGACAACCCTACAAAGTAAATATTATCTCATTTTCCAGATGAGAAAACTCTGACTTCCAAAGATTAAATATCTCATTAAAGTTATATATATATATTTAATGGTAGAGTTGGGATCTTTATTACTTCAAAGATCCTTCTGTTAACCACCACACCAATCTGTGTTTCATCTCAGTGAGTGTGGAATCCTGCTGTACTACACTCTCAAATTTGTAGTTTCATGAAATTCCAAGGAAACTTAATTATAACCTTTTGCTTTGACAGATGTTCAGCTTTAAGAAGATGAGAAATAGTAGATTTTACCTCTGTGAGCTGCTGCTGGTTAAATTGGAGGTTGTAGCACTTTTAGAGGTCTTCCAAAGTTCACGTTTAGAGGTAATTTCTACCCCCTCATAAATGAACTGACCTCCTTAGCCGTCCTGTTGCCTACATGGAACAGTGGAAAGGTCAGAGAGCTGCACAGGTTTGAAACAGAACGTCTGCATGCACTTTACACCATAAATCTCATTCACGTAAGGTAGGCTTGGCAGGAGAAAAAGCAGTCTTATATTTCGGTTGGCTGAAACTGCCATTTTTTGTCAGAAAAGCAATTCTGAAATGTTTATTTCCTGCACATTTACAAGACTGTTAGAAAAACTCACGACTCAAAGATTGATCTTGCAGTTATCTAAGTTTGTGACAGTCTAAATTTATAATCTGCATTAGAGCATAGGGCTTATGTTGCTAATTAAAATTAAGGTTGCACAATGCATTAAATAAAAATGAGTTTAACCTACTTTAAATGATGGCAATTAGCATAAGAACTGAATTTTTACCTTATCTGATAAAGTATTTCAATGGTCTCATAATAAATCAGATATTAAATATATTTGGTGAGAGATAATATAGCATAGTAGAGTCAAAAGCAGGACTTCAGAGTCAGACAGATATGGGTTTGAACAATCTTTTCTCTTTCTAGCTCTGTGGCCTTTGGCAAGTCATATAAACTGCTCTTCATTTGTAAATGTGAAATGCTATCTAGGACTCTAGAATATGAACTTTCTGAGGGGCAAAATTTGTTCTCGCACTGTACCTACACATAGGAGGTAGTCAACAACTTTAGTGAATAAATAATTACTGACTTTCCAGAATTATTTTGTAGATTAGAATAAATTACGTGAATTAAGTACCTAGCACGATATCTGGCCAAAAAGTATATATTCAATGTTGGTTAGTTTTTATTTTCCATGGTTTAACTCAAGACACGTTTTAATATTTTATTTTAAATCTTTTTTGTTAAGGAAGCAATGAGAAATTACTTATCAAATATGGAAAAACTACCATCAAAGTCAACAACAACAAAAAAAAGGCACAAGGAGTCTCCAATTAAACATGTAATTTAAGATGAACTGAAACCCAAGTCTGGAAAGTTTAATATCATTATAGATGTAGGATGGGCATTTTGATTGGTAAGGACTAATTAATACCAACCAATATAATGTGAGGGGGAAGATATCACTTATGACGTTCCTGAGTATTTATTTTATACATTTTACAAAGATAACCTCCAAGTAAAGCATGAAATACCCGCTTGAACTACATAATTGGAGTTCAGTGGCCACGGAGGTGAAAAGTCTTTTCCGAAGCACTAAAATTACTTGTGTATCTTAAAAATCAATGACTTGTCTGTGGCAATTGTTATTCTTTCAACACATATTTATTAGTCATTGCTATGTCAGGATATATATTTTTATGTTCTTCCATAAGGTTTAACATAAAAACCTTAAAAACTCTTAAATATGAAATCAATGCAGGAGGAAAATAGGGGAAAAATGCAGAAGAAAGAACACTGTCAGTCTTTAAATACATGTAGACTTGGTACTAGATAAAGATTACAAAGTTCATGCAATTCAATTGCTTACTTTTGTGTGAAGTAGATAGGGGTTTTGGGGAGTTTAGTGAGAATTTCTACACAAATAAAATATTGTTGAACATATTAAGATAGTTTTATAAGACCTTAAAAGTAAATCTAGAACTTTGGCTGTAAAGGTCCCCCCCCTCCCCGGTCATGTTTTTGTTAAAAATTAACATTAGAGCTTACCTAAAAAAAATTAAGAAATAATCTGAACAAGTTTATCATAAACTTGATTTCCATTACTTTGTGGATTTCTTGCTTTTAAAAGCTTTTAACTCTCATTTTTCTAATATAACTTCTACTGAAAATCCCTTTAGAACTAAAAAGTTATTCAGACCCTTTATTAGTAGTAGCTCTATAATTTGGTAAATATTGTCACCGTGTATAATCAGTAATAAGATATTTTTTAAAGTTCAGACTTTGTTACAACAGTTTTTACTTCTTCAAAGTATGCTTTCCTGAATCATTGGAACTCCAGCTCTCCTCAAATTAAAGCAAGACCACATCAGAGCCAAATCATGAAGTAGGTTAAATGAAAGGTCTCTGCACTCCGATTTCACACCATTTGCCCCATTCACTCACGCACCAATTCAGCATTTCTTGATGAACTTCTCAGTGGTGGTCACTATGGGAGAGTCCAACAAGACATAGTTCCTGAATGTAAGAAGCTTTAGTCTTGTGAGGAATTTTGCATGCTATTCTAAGTTTTGTGAAAGTGCATGATGGATAAAAATGTGTTATGGGAGCATACACAGTCAACGCTTAAACAGAGTCGGTACTCAGGGTGCCAACTGCGCTGAAGAGGAATTTAAGAAGATAAAACAACAAAAAGGTATTCATCCCGGGCAGAGAAAACGCACTTGTGAAAGCACAGAAGATGAAATGACACAATGCCCTCCAAAGTGCAAAAATTTTAATGTATTTGGAGAGAGAGGTATGATGTCAGTAGAAAGCTAGGAGTCAGAAAATAACAGGCCTTGTGCCATTTTCCTGAGAGTTACCCAGAGTGACACAATCAAATTTAGGTTTTAGAGTAATCATTCTGTTATGAGGGTCGATTTAAAGGGCTGAACATCATGCGAAGCAAAATAAGTCAGGTGGAAAAAGTCAAGAACTATACAATTTTACTCTTATGTGGGATATAAAGTTGAAAGCAACAAATAAACAAACAAGACAGAAACCGAAACTCATAGACAACGGGATGCTGGTTACCAGAGGTAATGGGGGGTAGGTGGGTAGTAAAGAGTAAAGGGGGTCAAGTACATGGTGACGGAAAAAGATTTGACTTTAGGAGGTAAACACACTGCAATATACAGATAATGTATTATAGAACTGGACAACTGAAAGCTATACATTTTTTTTACCAATGTCACCCCAATAAATTTAATTTAAAAAATTGAAAGAAAGGGCTAAATAGGACAGTGTGTGTAGCTGCGCATGTTGTCCACTGCACAACACTAGGGGACACCCTTCATGCAGATTATGTTGTGTATGGCTCTCCTTATCATCATATGAAATAGTACCCCTGTGTCAGAAGTTGGGGGAAGAGAATCCAGCATCCATCCTCAAGATTTTCCCTATACTTCAATTCCAGCACTCATACCTTCATTTCTTTGCCATACTCTCTCATGAAACATTATTCTCATTATGTTTCCTTCTTACTACTAAATGGTCAATATCAATAAAAAATGTGAGGTTCTACAATTCATAAAGGAATGAGCAGAAAGTAGTAAAAATGTATTAACTAATGTTACCCCAATAGATGTAATAAAAAATTACATAAATAAAAACGAAATCTTCTTCCAACATAAAAAAATTAATCCTTTGAATAATTTGCATTTTACAGGTAAGAAACCTGAATAAGAAGGTTATTGGTAAGTTTAAACAACTTATCCAAGATCACTCAGCTAAAAGTAGATAAACAAGGCTTGAGCCACGGTCTGTGTGTTGCTGAAGTCTGTGCTATACGTGTAGATTTATACTTCCTTCCAAGTATCTGACATTTTGGTAGAGGAATATGTACACTTTATTATATTGTAAAATAGTGGCATAATAAAGTACAAAGTATTTATAGCAAAAAAATCAACCCTAACTTTATTATAATTTCAGGTAAAAGTGAGACAAAGGAGATTATTTTAGGCGCTGAAGCCAATTGACCTTATCCTTTTAGTCAATGGTGTAGTAATATGGACACTCTTCACATCACCTGGCAAGCATCTTAGAAGGAAGATTTTCTAGCTCCATTATCCAGTGAGAAACTCCGATAAGACCCTCAGGTGATGCAGAATGGGTACTAGCAATCCCTGAGAACAAATGCTTCAAAACTGCCCCTCAAGGGAAGGTGACCACTCTACTCTATATAGAATACAGTATCTAGAGCTGAGCTCAAAATTTATGGTTTGCCTATATTTGGAAATTTTCATCAAATAAAGAGCACAATCGCAGGACTCTTCTCTGAAGTACACTCTATAGGAGATTGAGATTTTATTGTCTTGGACCACTCATCACTGTTCAGAAACAATCAGGGAGCACTCACATGTAATTAGCTCTTCTACTCTACTACAAACTTTCTACGTAATCATCATTCAAACAAGTTTACATTCCGGAAAACCACTACCTTATTTTACTTTTATTACTAAATCAGCTTGAATTGACCATATCTTAAAGGACTATGTAGAGAAAAAAAAAATCTCTCTCCCCTTCTACATCCCAATCAATACTTTTGATGACTCAAGAAAATGCATGTTTTTCTCCCTCTCACATTGTTTCTAAACATGCTGATTTTCTGTGTGAGTGCATCAGCTTTTCAATATCCTTCTTGAAATCTGACATTCAGAATTGAATGTAACACAGCAGCTGTCATCTGGCCAATGGAGATTTTATTGAATTAATCCTTCTGTTCCATAGGCCATAACTAGTACTACCAAGGTTGCACTGATTATAAGAAAAGCTATATGATATAGGGCCTGAAATCAACCCAAATCTTTAAGACTTTGCTTCTTCATTTGTTTTATAAGCAAATACGCAACCATCATCCATGCTGGAATTTTATTAAAAATTTAGGTGCATATTTTTTTCCTTTTCGGTTTTATCTTATGAGTTTAGTTTTTTAACTGGAGTGAAATGAGAATACATTCTATTTTCTTATTGCGTCATTTACACATTAGCTACATATCCCATTTTTTAATGCTAAAATTTAAGTGAACATCCTTTTGTCTGCATTAGTCATTGACAAAAATGTTAAATAGGGCAGTGCCATAATGGAGTTTACAGTTCTTGTTTTTGTCTTTGATTCTAATCTTCAAAAACTATTCTACCCTCTATGCAAATATGGCAACATTTTAAGATTATGCAGGAAGAGACGAATACACTATCTGTAATCCTAACTCACACATAAATGATTAAAACAAACTTTTAAAATAAAACTATATAGAACATCTTTGTCTTTAAAGCTTTAAAACAACCATAAAATATTTATATACAATATAGAATACAACACTTTTAAAGACAATAGAGCAATAGATAATAATAACAGTTTGCACTTTTACAGTTTTCTTACATGAAGTTGATTTTAAGAACGTCATCTGGTGACCTTTACAGGGATGGCCTCAAAATATCTGAAGTCTGATTAACAAAGCTAACCCTTTGGAATACAATATTTAAATGTTAATAAAATTTATTGTATTCTTTTCTTAATATCTTGATATTAAGAATTTCTATTTTTGTTACAGGGCATGCTTATGACTACACTAATGTATTTATGTTGCCTCATTTCCAGATGCAAGCTTGTTAATATAGTAGCCATGCACCAGCTCATTGCAAATGATATTAAAGTAGATATCACTTCAACACATACTTATCAACGAGCTCTGCTTAAAAAATGCATCTTGCTTGTCTCCTTGAAAAATGAATCTTTTCCATATAGCTTTCTATATTCTCCAGCTTTTTTCTCATACTCTCTAAACTAATGTTTCCAGAGTCTGCAAACTCCCACATTGTCAAATACCATGACATACATGTAACTAAACACATACTTAATAATGAGAAAAACATATACATTATAAAAAAGTTTAATAAGAATATTTCTAAACAATCATCTATCATTAGTAAAAAATCTCAGTCAAATATAGCACAATGTTAATATTTCTTAAATCTGTTGGTGCGAATGTGATTTCTGTACACTGTTCACTGTACCTTGCTGCATGCTTGAAATATTTTATAATGCAAAAAAGAAAGGTTTCAGCTTTTTGATATTTAACATAAGATAATATTTCCTATGTTTTAGCTATGAACATAATAAGTATAATAAAATATTCATTCCAAGAAAATAGTTAAGTTTCTATACTGCATCTATCAATTATAATTTTCATGACCACTAGTGCACAAAATGATAAAAATAAAATTTCCTTTAACCACATACATTACTTATATTCCTATTAATCTTTATTAGTATTTTATAGAAACTTACTCCAGATAGGATTAGTTAATATTTTAAAGTAGCTAATAATGTCCAGAAAGCCCTAACAAGAAAACTTAACAATAAGAATGACCTATCTTTATTTCTAAAAGTAAATCTAAATGTTTTATTTTTTTCTATAAGATTTTGTCAAGAGGAAACATTCGTAATAAAATGAAAGGTTCCTTTTATTTATGCATAGGCACAGAAACAAATTGAATTCTAATGTAATATAATGTCATCTTAGTGACGCATCTAAACATATAATGCTATAGAAGATATTAATATTACTTCTTATTCCAAGCTTGCACTAAATTAGTAGCTATCTGTGTTATCATAAGAAGAAAAAAGAAAAGATGCTTTTAAAGGAAATTTCAGTTCGGTATAGTTATTTATCTTGTGAAGTTAAAATAATGTATTTTCCTCTCCTGCCTTTTTCCATAAACAAAAGCCACAGTGCCAAGACCCAAACATAAGAAATGGTAAAATTATATATTTTTCTTCTTTTTGAACAGAAATAGCAATGCCAAGTTCAGCTTGTTCCATTGGTTTTAAGCCAAATAATTGGCAAAAAATAGTGAAAAGCCTGGTCTCATCATGTGTCATAAGTTTCTATTAAAGTCCTTCTATAAATTTCAGATCCCTGTGCTCCGTGAGACACCATCACTCTGTGCTTAAAAAGCCCATGTCATGACAGCAAAGGGCACGGGGTTAGGGGGCGGGTGGGGGAGAACCACACTGGCCTTGAGAATGAGAGGAACACATGTTCCTACATGTAAAATTATATGCTTATGTTCTATCTTCTTCTTAATTCCTAACAACATGAAAAGTTTTCCTCATAGTTTTCCTTATGCTAGTTTATAGTTCACCCTACAAGAGGCATCCTAGATATTACAATGAGGAGACCTCAATTTACTAGTATACTTTAAAACAGAAAGCCCAAATACAGAGCAATAGCATAAATAAAACAAAAGAATTTTGGTCTTATTATTTATGCTTTAGAAATCATTTCACTAAGTCCCAGGGGGTTTCTATATTTCTATATTGATTAATATAAACTTCTTCATGACACACTGGTTCAGCAAAACTTACTTGAATAAATTAAACTCTAAATTTACAAATTCTGATATGTTTTTATTTATTTTAGAAATATTTACTTAAAATAAAACTCACTGCTGGAATTATACTATTTAGCAAAAACATTCAATGTCATGCTATATTTCTATACCAAGAAGAAAATAAAAATGTGCTAGGGTTAGCTTTCATGAACTTATTGATGCATTGGAATATTTTTCAAAAATCATAGAGCACAAAAAAAAAAACAATAAACATGCAACATATGGTTGGTCACATTTTTTAAGTACCAGAGAACTGTCACAAGTTATGGCACAGAGTCTCCATAATTATGACCAGGGATAATAAGCAGCAAAACTGGGTTTAAGGCATATCATCTCCCCAGATCATAACATCCAGAATCAAAGAGCTTTTATTTATTTTTTATTTATTTATTTACTTATTTTTCACAGATACCTGTCCGTTTTTAATCTTCTCAACATGGCTGCAATGGTCATGACTTTATATGGCTTCATGAAATATCTTCTCTCTATTTACTAATCTTTTCCCTCTTAGGTCTCTTCTGCATTATCTTTGATAGATAACTTCTTTTCATTCCTCTGCTCCCAATCCTTTGAGAACTAGAACTTTCACATCTGTTTGCACTTCTTTATCTTCCTGACTGATCACATTGGTTTACTTTTGAAATTTCTGCTCCATGGTTGTCTCACCCACAATCTCCTTCTGAGATCTTTTTTTCTCCTCCAAAACTTTTAAAATTGATCTTTTAAGTGTGTACCACTGATGCTGTGTAAACAACTTTCTGTAGACGTAGAGTTTAAATGATTTGAAAAAAAAGAGCATGGTTACAAAATTCTAAAATGGAAATAGTCATAGAGATCCAAGTATAAACTGTCATCCAGAAGAATTTAACCATAGGGCCACAGAATTCAGTAAGCAAACCATTTCGATTCATGTTTGATAATGTGCAGATTTCCAGTAAGAACAAGCTTTAAGTGGTAACACTCAGCTTTTTCCAGAAAATGGTCACTGCATAAGATATCACCATAAAAACAGAAGCAAAAAACTGAAAAAATCCTTTATGACCTGGAACATCAAACTTGACAAGAAGCTTCACATTTGTGACTACTTTTGAGATAGTTTTAGCTCACTAATATCGCTAATGTTGCTCCAGGATTTGCTTTGTAATTATTAGCACTTGAATTTACTAATTTTTCCATAATGGCTGCCTACACAAAATGGGACAATCATGCTGAAGACGGAATGGTCAAGCAATCTTCATTCTCCAATGCAAAACTCTGTAAAAAAATCCCTAGCTTTGCTGACAATGTAATATAAAGTGGGGAATGCTGTTAAACAACCTTTTAGTGTGTCCCTTAGAATAAAAGTAAAGGAAAATCCCTATACCGTAAATGAGATTGTCATAGATTAAGAACGCATATTTTTACATATAACCTGGATATATCACTAAGGAATTAAATAAATATATTCATTATCTCCAAATTTCTATGAATTGCATCAAGAAGATATCACAAACTTGTGTCTTGGTGCTTTTTTGTTTACAAAACAGATCTCCATATTTACTTTCAAAGATCAACCACTTCCCACAACCATTTCCTATTCCCACTGCCTTAATTCACTCCTTCCAGTTAACTGGCCTCCGAACTGTCATGTGACATTTACCTAACCTGACCTTCACCTTCCACTCTGTCTGATAGGTTGTTCTAGTCAGTATATTGTAGTCTTAGATTTCTGTCTCCAATGAAAAATCTAATATTTAGCAGAATCTTTTTTCATAAGTTTTATCTATAAATAAAGATTTAAAAATCCACCCCAAACTTTTACTTGAGAATGTTTTTGTAATTCATTAAGAACAAGACCATACCCGATGTGAGAGATTGTATAAAATCACCTAGCATGCAATACAAATCATTTCCTTTTGCCAGGTATTGCAATTCAAAGATAAAATTAATAATTCTCAAGTAAGCATATCTTCTGTTATTCTAACAAGTGAAAAGCAAAACTTTAGAGCTGCAAGATTAGTTTCCAGAATGTCTATATTTATAGTAACTTAAATTTAAAATAATCTAAAGGCAAAATACTTGCATTAATTATTTAAGTTTCTTAAGGTTTACATCAAGATATATTAATGAGAACATAATAAAAGCTGAAGACACAAAAGTAATCAGAAACAGTTTGTGGCTTAGAGCATTAGGGTTATTATTATTGTTCTCATTTCTTCCAGAGCATGCCTCTATGCACTTAGTAAATTTGACTATTGCTTAAGCATCTACAGCTCCTGCAGTTAAACGCAGCTCATCTGTGATGTTTACTTCATTACTTTGTTTTGTTTCACATAATGTACCAAAAGGTTCTGATTTGGCAAAAGCAAGCATACGGCAGTGCATGTGCCATACGAATGATGTCCATAGTTCCCAAGATAAGAAGGTCATTCAATACATACTAAACAACGTGTTCACTAATCTAAAAGCAAGGGGGTGTAAATGCCAGCGGCAACCTTTCCTTTAATTGCTATGGACTTGTTTGATTCCTGTTCATCGATGCCTTTTGGAGGGACCAGGCAGAGCCTATAAAAAGGAATGACTCACTGAAGGTCATCCATCAGTTACCAGAAACACATGTTCTGTGCAACCACTGGCTGGGCAGAACCACATTCTTCCTCAGGCTGCTCCCCTGAATCACTTGAATG
>PVKM010039009.1:0-13909 GCA_004027735.1 Carollia perspicillata | reverse complement strand
ATATCATGTAGTAATATATGATAATATTAATAACATGAAGAAAGTCATAATATTTTAAGTTAAAAAGGATATATATGTAAGAACCCATACTTGAAAAGGAAATCCATTTACATGTGTGCAGAAAATGCTATCGTAATAAATTATAGTATGGTAATAATTATCACTTGGTGGTATTAGTGCAAATATTTTTTATTTTCAATTTTACTTATCCATATATATCATCAACAATTTTTTATATTCATGTTGGATAAATTACCTTAAAAGATATACTTACAAGTATCTTGAGAGATATAAAAGAAGCAATCAATCCTTATGCTTAAGGAGGGTAAAAAGAAAAACCATCTTGTAGAAAGTGAAACAAAACTTCATTGAGAGATTTCCTTTTGTAGTAATAATAGCCTTGGTTATTTAGACCAACCATTATGGTCCATAAAGCATGGCAACTAGGAACACTTAACAAAATATAAGCCCTGGCTGGTGTGGCTTAGTTGGTTGGAAGGTCATTCAGCAACCCAAAAGGTTATGTGTTTGATTCCACTTACGACACATGGCTAGGATGTGGGTTCAGTCTCTGTTATGGTGTGTGTGAGAAGCAACTGATGGATATTTGTCTCTTATGTCAATGTTTCTCTCCCCCCCTTCCCCTCTCTCTAAAAATCAATAAGTGCATGCGTAGGTGAGGAATATATACATAAGAGAGAGGGAAAACACACACACACACACACACACATATATATATATATATTCCAAACATATATTCAGTCCAATATATATATATATACATACATATATACATATATATATATTTTTTGGACTGAATTCCTAGCCCCCAGTGGAGTCATATTTGGAGATGGGACCTTTAGGAAGTGATTCAGTTTAGATAAACTCGTAAGGGTGGAGCCATAAAGTAAGGCAAATAGTTGCAAACAATAGCTGGCCTTTGCAAAAGTTAGCTGTTAAACTAACATCAAAATGTTCAAAATAAAAGTGATTTGCATTTCACAAGAGAAACTGCATGCTACAGTTCTGATTATAAATACATGCAGAACACCAGAAAAAAAATACATATGCAACCCTGATCACTGAGCCAGAGGTAGAGATCAGGGGTGAAAAACTGGTTGAGTCAAAGCAGACTTTAGAAGGGTTCATCATTGTGTGGTCATCAGCATTGTGGCCATCTAATGCACTAGATGTATTTGGTGTTCCATCTAAATGAATCTTTTATAATGGGACTTAGTAGTAAATATATCCTTATTTACTTGTATATCAACAAGATAATATCAAGGATGCTTTCTTTAACCTCATTCTACCTTTTAAAATTACCAAGTATAAGAGAATAAAAATTTTATAGACATGGAAATATCAGTTGGAGAGAATTTTTATCCTTTTTAAAAATAGATATGCACACCAATATTCAACACCCTCACAAAAAAGTCCATCCTATTTACAGCTCTAATAACCCACCATTAAATCACAGTAATCATGTACTAGAGAACAGGTGTTTTAAATCACTAAATTTGGAAGAGTGGAGTGAAGTTGAAAGAGCATGTTGGAAGCTTTTCATTGGCTGAATGTGGCTGCAGTTTCCATGGCAATTCCACATGCACCCTGGTTCCCAAATCTTTTTACTCTTTCAAAATGCAGTGGAAAATACTGTTTAGTATGAGGACAAAAATTGGGTCAAATTATTATCATTTATTTAGCTAGAAACAGTAATAAGAATGGTGAAAACCATGTGTGGGCTCTCCTTTACACTTTGCTCACATTTTGTCATCTACATTCATTTATGCATATTTTCTACATCCTCTGCTGTTAATCAACATATGTTATAAAGGAAAAATACCCACAGGGCAACAACATGTTAAAATGAAGATCATTTATAGAGAGGAAATACCAGTCATATAAGACACAGTCATACTCGGTGCTGATACATGAAATGTTACATTTCGTATGTATTAAAATCAGTGTCGAGTGACATTAACTCAATATTCCAGTACCTTACAACATTTACAGTTTAGGTTGTATATAGCCTCTGTTTTCTAGAGTTAGCATTAGTTCTTTAGAGTGGGAAAGAGACATAGACTCAGAGTCATCATTAAATTGCTCGGTTAAGAAAGACAAAGGAGGAGAGGTTGTGGGTGGAGGGATTAAGCAAAAAGGAAAAGGACTCATGGACATGGACAACAGTGTGGTGATTGCTGAGGGGAGGGTTTGATAAGGGGACAAATTGGTAATGGAAAAATATAATAAAGGATACATTTTGAAAAAAAAGAAAGAAAGAATGACAAGGGATCATATAGAACACATATGTGATCTGGGAATCCTTTTAACCCAACTCTGTGCACACCAAGAAGTAGGACTCCTACAGACTTTTAACTTGGTAAGAATACACATGCCTGGTGGCATACTATGAAAACTGAGTATGCCTGGGAAGAGCTTAGGGCCAACATGTAACAAATTTAAACAATCTGGTACCATTTTTTATTCATCACAAATCATAATTTTAGCTGATATCCAAGAAGAGAATAGCTATACTGTAACTCTAGGATTCAGAGAATCTGTGCAGATAGAAAAAGAAGAAAGACACTTTAGGAACAGAAGGCACACTGCTCTGAGAGATCATCAGGACTCAGACCAATTGAGGTAGTACATGGACAGGGGAGAGCCTGGGTGAGATTTCCATATCTTCCCCTACACCCAGAATCCACAAATACACACAGAACCACACCCTACTCACAGCTCTTGACATTGTAGGAGTACCAAGACTTCAGGAGCATACAGAGATCCCTGAAGGACCCCTCACCATTTTGCATGCTTGATGCATAGGAGATTACAAGTGAAGCAATACTGTCAATGTGATTTATTTTACTCCTTTATATACCTATATTTTTATAATATATCTATTATATTGTTCATACATCTGTATTGAAGTTATTTGATTGCATGCATATATATGTGTGTGTGTGTGTATCCTTCTTTACTATGAAATCCAGAAGGGCAAGACATTTGTTTCTGTTTTAAATTTTCAATATGTGTCTGTATCCATTCAAGAAACATTCATTTAGCAACTGTCAAAGGACAAATACTGAGCTAAAGGACAAATAAAACATTATCCCTTCTCTCTAGACTCATACTGGGAAGCCATTTTGAGCAATCTGTGTCAAAAGTGTTATTGTTTGTATTTAAACTTAACCTTAAGGAGGAAATATTTGATCCCATTTTACCTATATAGAAATGTAGGATAAAAGAGTATTTCAACCAAGGGCCTTCTAGAAGAAGTCCCAGAGAATTTAGAATAGAATGCTTATAAAGAGAAACCTAAAAATCTACCAAATATTTAAAAAAGGAGATAGTGGCCCTGGCTGGTGTAGATCAGTGGACTGAGCTCAGGCCTGTGAATCAAAGGACCGCAGTTTGATTCCCAGCCAGGGCACATGACTGGGTTGGAGGCCAGTTCCCAGCAGGGGATGCTTGAGAAGCAACCATACATTGATATTTCTCTCCCTCTCTCCTTCCCTTCCCCTCTAAAAATAAATAAATAAATAAAATTTATTTATTTAAATAAATAAAATTAAATTAAATAAATAAGGAGAGAGTGGACACAGAAATGTTGAAAATAGACCCTCCCCCAAAAAATAACAAAAGAAAACATCCAGAGAAAAATAAGCCTAAATTGGTTATCTGAAGTTTTGCTTTATTCAACATGCTATCAAGGTGAAAAATTGGCAGATATTAAGCTTTTCTGAATAACACATATCCAGTAATTAAGCAAGAACTATGGTATATAGTTCTGTTTAACCCAACATTTTAGTATTCAATATAATCATCTATCCCAAAGTCTTGAGATGAAGCAGCAGATTTTTGTCACATCTGTGTTCTCCTCTTTAGGCAATGCTTACACTCCATGTAAATCAGTAGCCAAAGGCACATGTCCCTCTATTTCCTCCCTAATTAATTAGCTTGTACTTGTGCAATAGAGTCTACTTACTTCACAACTTAGTAAGACAAAGAATTGCAAATGTCATTTATTTCATTTGTACTACAGTTACCAGCTGATGGTGTCATACAAAATATATATATATTCCTCAGATTTCAAGATGTTCAAAGTTTGACATTTTAGAAATCCTTATATTGCCTAGAGATTTCAGATTCAAGATCAATTACATGTCCCTTTATTTGAAAAGTCAGTATTAATGCCACTGGCTCATCCAGAACAATGAGGGTCAGTATGAGCTCTCTGCTCTTTCTAAGCCAGTATTGCTTAAGAATGTGATCTCACCTATAAGCAATGAATAAAACAAATGAGCAAACTAGAACCACAGACATGGGAATAAGGAACAAACTGAAAGTGATAGGGGTGAGGAGGGAGTTAATGGGGAAAGGAGGGGAAGGGTCTAGTCAAATAACATGTGTAAAGGACCCACAGACATGGACAACACGGTAAGGGTTGACTGTGGGACCAGGGGGTGGGTGGGATGGGGGAGAGAAATGGGGGAAAAACTGGGACAACTGTAACTGAACAACAATAAAAAAAAGAATAAGGGTAGTGCTTTCATATACTGAGTTCAACAAAAAGTCCATTTAGTTTTTTCCATGAAATAAGACACATTTTTTTCATTTTCACCAATGACTTTATTGATTTGGATATTTTGAGTATGTCAGCTCTCTCCTGCATGATATAACATTGAATGTTCTCAATTAATGTCTCGATCTGATCACTATCAACTTCAACTGGTCTACTCAACCACAGAGCATCATCTGACAGGAAATCTGCAGCACAACACTTTGCAAACCACTTTTGACATGTTTGGTCAGTCACAGCTGCTTGTCCACATACTGCACATATTTTTTGGTGTCAGTTGAATTTTTACCTTTCTTGAAATAAAAGCATAATATGCCAAAAAATGTGTACTTTTCCATCTTCAATATTAAAACACCTACACAAAATTTCACTAATTTTGATGTTTTTTTAATTTTTGTTTTTCAAAGATTATTTATTTATTTATTTATAGAGAAGGGAAGGGAGGGAGAAAGAGAGAGAGAGAGAAATATCAATGTGTGGTTGCCTCTCGTGCACCCCCTATTGGGACCTGGCCTGCAACCCAGGCATGTGCCCTGACTGGGAATGGAACTTGCAACCCTTTGGTTTGCAGGATGGAACTCAATCCTCTAAGCCACATCAGCCAGGGCTGATTTTTTCAAAAGCATATATATGACAGCTGTCACAATACAATAGAATAAAATTGTTTCAAATAAAATTGAGGACAACTAAGTGCCACTAGAGCTGTCACACAGAAAAAAAATGAATTTTTTGACCAGCCATATATATATGATCTTAGTATTATAGAACTATGGAAGTGCTAAATTCTTTATAACTATTCCATTCTTTCATGGGTATTTTTGGGTCACTTCCCCTAATAGCTCCCATTTGTTAATGTACACTGACTGTGTTGAAAGCAGCAAGCTCAGCATTCAGCATTCGATTCCTCACATACATTTAAAAGCAATCAGTAAAGTGTCTATGCTCACTGTCAGGGAGACACTTAGGATGAAGTAAAAATAGTATTAACCTGAATCCAAATCCAATTTTGACATTTTTATCTGTAAGACTTTGTGAAAGTTATTTAAACTTATGAGCCTTAGATTTTGTTTCATCTTCAAAGAGGGAATAACATCACTTTTCTCTAATTACTTTGTGAGAGATATATGAGGTATATATAGACTTCTTGTCCTACTACCAGAGCCAAGTAGTTGTTAAATAAATATTAATTCCCCTTTTTTCTTATTTCTCACTTCTGAGCCTTAAATATCTGCTTATGAAGAGCCACTGAATAAGGATATACCCTCTAGCATTTAGGGACACCAACGGCTGTTTTTGGACCTCTTGGAGATGTAAGACTATTGCATTCAGCTTTTACATAGACTAAGGCCTTTAAAGTACAAAGTGGACCCTGACCTTGGATGTGAGTCAATGTATTTAAAAGTATCAGATAACTTGCCCATCAATATTTATCAGCTGACTCTTGGATAGCAACCACTAGATTTTGTAGAAAGTGGATTCTACTAGCTCTCCGACTTTAGGCAAGACACATGGTTGATCTAAACAGTTTCCTAATTAGTAAAATGAGGTATTAGTTAATATCAAGCAGGGCATGTTGGAAATCCATGGCACTGCTGTTCCTTGCAGGGTCTCTAACAGAAACAGCTGCTCCATCACAAACCTCCTTCCTTTTGGAATGGAGCCTCAACATAATGTTCAACAATGCACTTGTGTTGGGGATTTAAGTTGACTGTTATTTGTCACCACTATATTTCTTTAGCTCTCTTCCAATTTTAATTGTACGTTATATGATTATTATTATAATGAGAACCATTTGTTATATTGTGTTAGAGTTACACCCTCAAGGGTCAATCGAGTGCATATGGCTCTTTATCCCAGCCTACTGTGCTTTTTTATCTTTCTGTTTGCTCTGTAAATGTAAAGATTATTAGCCATAAAGCAGTCAAAATTTAGAGAATGGTTGCAAAAGTCATGATTAGTTTTAGAATCAATGATCTACACTCCTTCTTTTGGCAGTAATTAGACAAAGAAATCCATGCTCCTAGAAATAATAAAAATATGTCTTATAAAGAGAAAATGCTTATTTTTTCTTTATAGAATGATATGTTCAAGTAATTGAAACAGTGGTATCAAATTACCATGGTATAAAATTCAACAAGAATGAAGACTGCTTAGAACTCACCCTTGCTAAAGGCTCACTATAGTTTACCTTATGACTGGAGCTATCAGTCTGTGGAACTTTCTTAAGCTGTAAATTTTGTAGCAGAATCATCAGGGGGAGTCAGTACTGGGTTGTCCTCATATAGTCCTTGCTTGTTTACATTGAGAATATAGTTCTATGGATTTTGAAAACTAACTTATGTGCAACATTTACAGTATCACAAAAAATACTCTCACTGCCCTAAAAATTTCTCATGTTTCAACTATTTATTCTACTCCCAAACCCTGAGCACCATTGATATTTTTACTCTCTATAATTTTGCCTTCTCCAGAATGTCATATATTTGAAATTATGTAGTGTGTTGGGTTTGCAATATACACTTGCAACTAATTTAAGTCCACTTTCAAATAAAACAATGCCTTTTAAGGGTGGTTCAGGTACATATAAAAGAGTATTATCTCCAGTTCCTCTCTTTTACCCTTTATAATATTGCCATTATTTATTCCACATATTCCTATACTAAAACCATTCAATACATTTGGATATTACTTGAAAAAAACTATTATTTTGAAAAATCTCAGATCAATTAAGAATAAGAAAACTAAAGCTTTTATTTTTACTTTTATTTATTCCTTATCTGATCTTCCCTCTTTTATGTAGATACAAGTTTCTGAACTGTACCATTTTCCTTCTTAAAAAACTTGTTCTAAGTTTTTTGCAAAAGTAGATATGCTAATAGTAACTTCCCTCAATGTTTGTCTGTCTGAGAAAGTCTTTATTTCTCTTACTTTTTGAAGGATGATTTTGCTGTACATATATTCAAGCTTTTTTGCTCACATTAAGTATTTCACTCTAATTTTTTTCAGTTGCCTGGTTTCTGGTGAAAGTATACTAAAATTCTTATTCTTGTTCCACTATAGGTAAGATTTTTAATTCTTCTTGATTTTTTCAAGGTTTTCTTTGTCTTTGGTTTCTGTGGTTTGAATATGATATGTCCAAGTATAGTTTTTTGGTATTTATATTGTTTAGATCTTACTTATAAAAATATTAGACATGATGTATTGAATAATAGGACCTGAGATAAAGAGGCCTTTGGTGTAAGGTCTTATGTTAATCCAGCTAGGAGTTGGACCCTATATATTATTGTCTGCAGGTGTAGACAATAGGGGCTTCTTCTAGTGCTTTTGTTTTTGACTATCCTGCTTTTTATTTTATTTTTTTGGGGGGCGGGCAGGGTGTTTGGAGATTCCATTGAATTTATTTCTTAAATTGAGTCTCTTTCTTGTAGGTTTTTCATCTGTAATCCATTGTTATAATACTGGAGCCCTAAGGATGTGGCAGCAACATGTGGTAAAATGGAAGCCTTTTGTAATTTGTGATTAAATCTTAGTCCTTCAGTAGGTCTATGCCCTTCACAAATGTTACTTTACTTTATCCTTCACTTTCTTAGGCAAAACAGAAAGGATAGTGGGGGCTGGATTTGGGTAATTTGTGGGGAGACAGGGCTCTGCCCACAGAGCTCCCCCTGCCACTGCAGATGTGAATAAGTCTACCAAGACATGATCTCCTTGGGGAGGAAATGTGCCTAATCTCTCAGAGGAGAAGGGCCTTGAGCCTGTTCCTCAATGGGCTTTTATTGGGTTTCATTTGCATAGGAATACAGAGTATATATGTAAAGCTCATCAGTCATTGTCAGGCAATAATAATCAAATAATAGATAACATTTAAATAACTGTGAGGGCTTATTCTGAGTCAGAGTCAGATAGAATGATGCCAAACAGCCATAAAACTTTGGGAAACAAACTCAATTTGTGCTTGGGCCTTTATCATTTAAATTGAGGGCATTCTTAGAAAAGCAGTTTTCACAAGATTTTATGCATTTTTTTCTTAGGCCTGATTGCCCCTGGAAACCACTCATTTCAGCACAGGGCCACACCCACCTCTGGCATTGTTTCAGGCTTAAAATCAGGCTTAAAATTCGGGATGTGGGAAGCCAAGAGATTAGGAGACTTTTAACAGAATGAGGACTCAGATTATGACAAAGCCAAAGGGTGAGAGTCCATCACCCCTTTCCTATAGTCCCCTAAGTCTTTCCCTGATGGCCCCTTCATGACCGTGACTGTCTTAGGTTGTCTCTCCCTTGAGGAATCTTACCTGTCATTGGCTAACCAGTCATCTGCCCAGCTCCAAACAGGGTGAAGCAAAAGGGGCAGAGGCTGTGCCCTTACCAGGAGGATAAGCTTTGTCCCCTTAGTGGCTTATGGTCCCAAGCTCTTTTTACTCAGCCTTAACCATGGGGGGTTACAGCTTCTGAAACCAGGCAGGGCAGTTCCCAACAATAATTGTCCTTTAATATGGGTGGGTCTGTGGTAAAGTTTTGCCTCTTGAAGGCGGTCTTTTGTCTTTGATAACTCACAGAGCATATTCAAATAGTAACTTTTCTCTTACTCTATCAAAAATACAGTGGATTTTTCTTGATTCATTGTGAGAATATGGTAGGATTCCTTGAGTTAAAAAGCCAATGAAAGTACGGGTTTTCCTCTAAGACTGGATCTCAGGAGTTTCTCACTTTCAAGCTAGTCCATATTAAGTCTTCAGAAATTGTGAAAATCACTGAAATGTCTCTACTGGTTTGCAGCTCCAGACGCTCTGGTTCAGGTAAGCTATCTTAGCTATATTTCTCTGTATTTGCCTGTGTCTCCAGATGGTGGGTGGCAATTTTCCATGCAACATCAATTCTCTGAATGAATGATCCAAAATATCATTAATTTTCAGATTCAGCCTTTTTCTTGTTTTAGAATAAAAGTTGTGATTTCTAAGTTTTCTACATGTCACAGTTGAAACCAGAGGTCTGTTGGAATTTATGTTTTATAAAATGTCTAGCATTCCAGTGGCTGTTTCTATACTTTGCAGAATAATGTTTATTACTAGGAGTTTAGTTACATATAGTTTATACATCCATGTGAAAAATTTTTCTGTGGTTATTATTTTTAAAAGGATTAATGAGAATACTTCTAATTACTAGTAGAGAAAAAAGAGATCTCCAGGATACATTGTTCTGTGAAAAATAATATCTAGAAAAATATGTAATATGTGAACATTTGTGTGAAACTCTGGAAATAGAAATCATTTTCATCTTTTCAGTATTAGCATAATAGTCTGGAAAGTATACCAAAAAATATTTAAAGTAGTTCCTTAGAGAATGCAAAAATAAGATGATGACAGAGAAAGAATGAACAGGGACAAAGGTAGGAATTAGATAACTCAGATGCTCTTTCAAATTTTATTTATAATCTTTGGGGAAGAAAACATCAGTTTATAAAGTTAGTAATACAAAGTTTTTGGTATTTCTCATCAGCTTTCACCTCTGATGCCTTATGCATCAGAGACTACCTGGAAAGGTCTGAATCAGAGAAACAAAATAAAGTCAACTTATTTTAATATTTTATACTTTTTAAGGATGTAGGTATATTTTTAGTTAGTTTATTGTTTGTTTATGTGTTTATTTATTTATTTGTTGGTAGTCAAATTGGGATAGCCACTTCCAATTAGCATTCTGAACATTGAGTGTCTTTGTTTTGTCTTATTTGACAAATATCAGTGTGTTACAGGGTGGGATATGGGATTGGAAGCCCTAGATTTGCTGTAATACTGTGTAATACTACCAAGCTGGATGCATTTAATCTGAATTGCACTTTCTAGATAGATGATAAGAACAGTCATCTTTTTCTCCAAACAGCAAACCAATTGATTTTTAACAGTTACCAAAATAATATGAAGCCTTTCTACTCTGTTTTCCTATTCTCCAACCTTAAGACTCTCAGTGCAACCATGAGTGCATCTACTTCTAGATCTCTTAGGTCAAAGGTACTAAGGATATGGAAATATTCACTTTGCAAATTGTCCACAATGGTCATTAAGATAATGTGTTTTTAACAGAAAACGTTTCAAAACTGTGATATGAGAAAATGCTAGTTGCACCATGGAATTGTTTCCATAACCAAGTCCCCTGCCACCTCAGCTTGCTGCATTACCTGAATGAAAGAGTCTACTTACAACTTTAGGTGGGGAAGGCAAGTAATTTTTGTCTCCAGTCAAATTAGATCCATGTCAGTAGCTACTTTTAGCAATAATGAGGGACATACTAATACAACATCTTGACATTTAGATACATATTTAAAGTCAAAGTGCTGTGATCTGTCAGTAATGTGTGGTACAGGTGTGACAAGAAAGAGTCATAAAACAAAAGCCAGACATGTGTTAGCTCTATTACAGTATGCAGCTCCAGAAAGTACAACTTTATCAGCTATTTATTAATATTAGCAACTGTTGCTAAAATATAAACAATTAATAAATATGAAGAGAGTAAAAACTCACCAACATTTATTGAGTAGTATGTGCCCTGGCATATTATGTGTCCATAATCTAATTATTATTATAACTCTATGAGACACCATTCTATTCTATTTTATCCACACTGAAAATTATATTCTATTCAAAACACCAGACTCAGCAATCCTTTATATTTAAAACCATTTCTACCATGAAAAAAGGAACTGTAATAGTAAATGAGAATCATGTTTAAGACTTAATGGATATTAAAATATAGGTAAAGATAACTACTGTAGGTTTCAATGCTTATCAGATTTATTACATTAATATAAAAATTTTCAAAATATTTTACATATCCAACTTACTTAGGAGGCTATAAGAAATTTTCATGATTTTTGCATATTTTAGCAGTTTTACAATATTTTGTAAATAATTTAAAATTTAAATTAAATCTTTTCACTATACTATTTATTTAAATAATTTTTGTTATGATGCAAATATCAACACACTAAACAATTAAATAAAAGCAAAATAAGAAAAAGTAGGCAAAAGGTAACTATGTAGAAAAAGTATCTCGAAAACTGCAATGCATTATGCATATCTCCCCTTGGTTGTTTAAAAGAATTCCCACTGTAATCTTTATTCCATTTAAAAAGATAAGTATTATGACATAGGACAGGTGGTGTGTTAACATCTTTGATCATACTATAAACTGAATTTTCATTGCAGAAGAAACTATTGGAAATGTAATGAAAACATAATGAAGTCAACATTCTTGCTTACCAAGCAGGACTTTGCTGCACTGTTAATTTGATGTCAGTGTGAAATGTTGACAGACAGAGAACATAATGGAGGAAGAGACTTAAAAAGAGAAGGCTTTTATCTAAGCATTTATATTTTCAAAAATGGTTCTCACCATCTGGATATTTGCAATCATGTAGATTAAGCATATAGTAGGATGGGCTTTTTTGGTTTTTATGTGCATTTCCCTGTATTGTCTACAGTGCTTCAACGAGGTTGGACACCATTTGACCCCCAATGTATACTTACTAATTAATATTTATGATTTTATACAAAAAAAAGAATTTCTCTGAAATTGAACCTTTGTTGAATGAAGCTGAGGATATAAAATGTTAGCCATACAATTCATCATTCAAAAGACACAATTCAATACTTTCTCATTCAAATCACAACAATTATTACAGTTTAATATTTGAACATTTGGTTCTCTTCAAAGAAATTCCATACCACTAGCAGTCAGTCTGGATTTCTCCCCATGCCCTAGACCTGCTGGTTCTTAGCAACCACTACTTTACTTCCTGTCAGTATAAATTAGGCTATTTTTGATATTTCACATAAGTGGAATCATAAAATATCTGGCCTTTCTAACTGCCTTCTTTCAATTAGCATAATATTTTCAATGTTTATCCATGTTATAGTATATGCCATTTATTTGTATTGGCAGCTAGTACTATACTGTATGGATATACCACATTTTATACCATATAATATTTTTCCTCCTATCAGTTGATAGACATTTCAGCTATTTTTGTTTTTGGCTATTATAAATAATGTTGCTATAAACATTGGTGTACAAGTTTTTGTGTGGATGTATGTTTTCATTTCTCTTGGAGATATAGTAAGTAGTGCAATTGCTGAGTCATAGAGTAACTCTAAGTTTATTCTCTTGAGAAACTACCAGATGTTTTCTAAAGCAGCTGCACTACTTTAAGAACACCACCAGGAGTGTATGAGGTCTTCAGTTTCTCTCATATTATGTCTTGGTGTGTCTGGAACAGAGCTTCTTCATTACAAGTGGAGGCTGGGTAGAGGAAGAGAGAGACCCAGAAGGCTTTCCCTGCTTGTCTGGAATTAAAGCTTTTATAAGACAGGGCTAAGCGGAGACAAGAAAGGCCAGCAGCCATCTTCTTCCAAGGCTTAATAACAGCCTCAGACTGGTTGCTGGGGGAAAAGAGAGTCCCTGTCTTCTTGGCTATTTACATTGGAAGTAGAGCTCCTATAACACAGAGTAATGAAGGAAAAGAGTGGCCCCAAAGTCACAGATTCTCCCTCATTTTACCAAGACTGAGCACATACTCTTCATTTAAATTGTCTTTTGGTCAATTCCAAAAGACTTTGAACGATTGATTTATGTATATATAATTTTTACCAATTGAATTGTTTTTCTATGAAGAATGACTGTGGAGGTCTTTACTCCTCTATTCCAGAAGTTCCCCCAACAACCTTCACTTTTTATAAATCACTGTTTCTTTCTTTGATATTTTTTGACTTGAAGTGGTTTCTCTGAACTTGGTGCCTGACACTCAATTATCCCACACTGCTTATATACCACTGAGTTATCATCAGAAATGAGGCCAGTAAACAACCAATTTAGCACTGTATATGGAATGGAAATATTATTTATTTTATTTTATTTTATTATCATTGTTCAGTTATATTTGTCCCCATTTTCCCCCATTACTCTCTTCTACCTTACCTACCCCCCACTTCTCACATTCAATCCTCCCCTCCTGTTGTCTTTGTCCATGGGCCCTTTCTACATGCATGTTCCTTGAAAACCCTTCTCCTTCTTTTCTCTGTTGTGCCCTCCCCCTACCCTCTGGTTACTGTCAGTTTGTTCTTTATTTCCATGTCTCTGGTTATATTTTGCTTGCTTGTTTTGTTAATTTGGTTTCTGTTAAAGGTAACATCATATGGTATATGTCTTTCTCTGCCTACCTTATTTCACTTAGTATAATGTTCTCCAGTTCCATCCATGTTGTCCCAAAGGGTAGGAGCTCCTTCTTTCTTTCTTCTGGGTAGTATTGTATTGTGTATATGTACCATATTTTTTT
>PVKM010039008.1:0-13936 GCA_004027735.1 Carollia perspicillata | reverse complement strand
CACTCACTGGTTGATTCTTTCTTCAAAATATGTTTACTGATTTTAGAGACAGAGGAAGGGGGAAGAGAGAGAGAGAGGAGAGGAACATCGATGTGTGAGAGAAACACTGACAGGCAGCCTCCCGTACACACCCTGACCAGGGATTGAACCCAGAACCTAGCTATGTGCCCTGACCGGGAATTGAACCCAGAAACGTTCGGTGTACTGGACATGCTCCCACCAACTGAACCACACTGACCAGGGCTGCTGCTTGATTCTTGTAAATACCTGACCTGGGATCAAACCCACAACCTTTGCATATTAGGCTGTCACTCTAACCAACTGAGCTACTCAGCCAGGGTCTGAAGTCATGAATGTATTTAAAAGCTAGGTTTTTGCAAATATCTTTTAACTTAATTCATTTTAATGTGTATGTGACTATAGATTCAAGAAAACTTGGAATCATTGTTTTAGAAATTATCTCAAATAAAACAAACATCAGGTCAGAGTTTAGGAGTTATAAGGATTAGGTGCTTTTAATAAGCTTGATTCATTTCACAGACTGCAACACAATTCCTCTATAATCCTCAGCTTTAGGCCACTGATCTCTGATAAAGGAGAGGGTGTGACCACGGAACACAGTTCAGGGGTCGGGCATTGTGCCCCGACTGGGATGGTTTGGGGTCAGTGGAAGGCTACTGCCATGCTTGCCTGTACGCAATCAGTAGGGCGTATCACCACTAACTCCCTGACCACCCAGTGATAATCTCTCCACTTGGAACATTTCTAACAAAGGATTAGGTAAAGATAAATTTTAATAGTCACCTACTTCCCATATAATGCCAGGAAATTTTAAGTTTTACCTTTTGCTGGTATAAGTGTGGGAATTTGAGCTGTTGTATCTCTGTGTCAGCAGAGCCTTTGGGTATTGACCACTCCCACATCAAATTTATATGACCCCCCATTGCCTGGAAATTGGTGTCATCATGAGAGGTACTTATCTTGTAGTTCATTGTTAAGTACTAAAATACTGAGTCACATCGAGCCATTAGACACAATAATTTTTTTAATCAGGAAGTACAATATATAGATTGAACGCTTGCCCACCTTTCCTACTTTTAAATGTTCCCAGGCCTAGTAGACGTGGGCACACTGAGCTGAGAGAATGGAATAACAACAGCCAAAATCCAATAAACCAACAATCAGGGAATTCAGAAGCCATTGTAACCATCGATGGCAAAAATCTATTTCCCATAAAATATACAGGAAGCACATTCTTTTGAATATGAAAATATCTAAATATTTAAAGACTTCTGACCTTTAAGCTGTCCTGAACTTTTCCCTCTTCATTCTCTTACCCACTTTTCAGTTGCCGCAATGTTATTTCTAAGTGTTGCCTCTTCCATGAAATCTTGGTTTCCTCCAAGCAAAATTGACCCCCTTCCTTCTTTTTAATGTATCTTCTAAATTCCTCTATCACGACTTCTATGACGCTTTCTTGCATTTGCTTGTTTATATGCCTCTTTCTCTCTACTGGAACATAAGCTCCTAAAAGGCCAGCGCCACCTTCTTCTCTAGTGCCCAGAATGATATGTGGCACATAGTACACACCCCCTAAAGATTTGTTGAGTGAACTAATGAAGAGTAAGTGTTGGTGTGTTTTTACCTGGCTTCTATTAGATTCAGCTTTCCATTAAACTTTCTCAGTAAGGAAGTTGGCCCAGACAGCTGAGTTATTCTGTATAGTAGAAACATCCAACAACTATATATGAATGCTTAAAACTGTTCAATTTAATTCCAACCAGAGTCCATGAATTTAAAAAATAACTGAAGAAGCCCGATGAATCATCTTCTACTTCCTGTCAAAACCTCTCTCACCTCCGTGAAAGCTTTCTGGTCAGCACTCGGATAATTTTGTACGTAGCGAGGCCTGGCATGAGTCCATAGGTCAAACACTGTAGCCAGCTTTCACAATCTGCTTAAGCAGAATTTGTTTTTCACCTTTAATTTTTAAGTTATAATTTGTTGCATGCTTGGTTTGCCCTTCTAACTTTCTAGACCAGAAAATAATTTGCTGCCACCTTACAACTTATTTGGTGCCCTCATTGCATCTCAACTGTTAAATATCAAGAACTTGAACAGTTAATGTTTCTGTTAGACCGTTTTGAACTTGCTGAGAGCCTCCACTTGAACAACATTTTGGATGTTTACTATCGACATGGTAAAAATCTGTACAGACCGTGTAGGTCTGGGGGGTGGAAGCTTCAAGTAATCTCTAATGGTTTGGAAATAAATTTTCTGCGTGATTACTTAAGTTTAGGTTTTGCAGATCTGCCCTTTAGGACACCATTAAATGTGTTCGCCTGCATATGTAACAACAGACATCACTGAATCTTGGGTCAATGCCCCTTTCTCTCATTTTTTTATATTAGTGTAATCGTGCTTGCATTTTTTTCATTTCTTATTTTACTTTATTCAATCCTGGTAATGGATGGAAAACTTTTCCCAGAAGGATTGGAATAGAAACAAGTGCAACAGGAGGAGAAGCTTGATCACAAGGAAGGCAAGAATACTTTTAGGTAGTCAGGAAAGGATTTGCCTTGGTGTTGAAAGAAAATGAGTGATTTAGCAGAGCCATTTAAGAGAAGGCTCTTATAAATATTCAATAAATATTTATAGAACAAAGAATAAATCCTGGTGATTGCCAAGGGCTGTGCAAAGAGCCAGAAGGCAGTACAATTTCTGCCTCTGTGGACCTCTGATCCAGTGGGGTAGACGGACACTGACCAACTACCTGGAGTGCCGTATGAAAATTACAACGGCCATGGTGTTTATGAGGACTTCGAGGAGAGTGATCAGTTCTTGGAAGGAAAGTCAAAGATTCGCAATGGAAACATGTGAGCTAAACCTCAAAGCAAGAGCAGAATTTTGCTCTGTAGAGAAGCGTGAGAGGAAGAGCACTTTAAGCAAAGAGAGCAATGTGACCAGAGATACAAAAGTGCACGGTGTGCTGAGGAGCCGCCTCCCCCGTTAACTGGCTGAGATGCTGGCCAGTGGCCCGGCGCTGTGCTCTGACTGTGCCTGGCAGGCGCTACCTTCCTCCGCTAAGCTCTGAGTTCATCTAATGACCTCCTGATCATAACTGAGTTTTCAGGTGAAAAGAGTTGCAAAGGGAGGATCACATTTTTTGTTGATACGAAATCTAAAATTGTGAAGGTACTCTTTTTATTTTAAATATTTTATTTATTTCTTTTTAGAGAGGGGAAGGGAAGGAGAAAGAGAGGGAGAGAAACATCAATTTACAGTTGCCTCTTGCGTGCCCCCTACAACCCAGGCGTGTGCCCTAGACCAGAATCGAATTGGTGACCCTCTGCTTCACAGGCCGGCACTCCAATTCACTGAGCCACACCAGCCAAGGCTAAAGCTGTGAAGATACTCTTAACTTCTTTCCAACCTGCAGAGCAAGGAATGGAATTGGATTCATTTGTAACAAGTGACTTTTAAGTAAGAACTGGTGAATGTTTTGAACTTTACTAGTATTTTATTTATATTATCTACTACAAAGAGTTTAACCTCCATTTTGCTTCCCTTTAATAGCATGAGAAATTTGTGAAATTTTCAGTCATATTTTCTATCACTAGTGATATCATTAGTGTCTTGTCTCCTGAACAAATCTTCAAGACTCTCTCGGAATCATTCAAAGAATGGCGGGGACGTGTCAGGGATGGTGACTCTGAGGACAGGACACCTGAGTGGTTGATCCGTAGCCTGAAGGAGTAATCATTATATCACTCCCTTGACGGGGTGTGGCCTGAAGGTAGGGGGAACAAGGAGTGGGAGAAGAGTATGGGCAGTGTGACAAGCACATTCACATCCTTGGCAAGGTCTGGAATGTAGCCTCTATGAGAGCAAGAAACTGGTCTGTCTTGTTCACAGTGCTAGCTCATGCATCTAGAACGTTGTCTGGCATGTGGTAGGTTCTCAACAAAAAAAATGCTTGTTAAAGGAAGAATGGAAGAGGTCCCACTGTGGCTGGGACACAGACAGCAAGGGACTATACGGACTAAAGTGATGCTGAGAGCAAGGCCATGCAAGGCCCTGTTGCTCACGTTAAAGATAAGGGGCTTTTGGATTAAAGAATTTTAAGCAAAGAGGTGACATAATTAGATTTGCTGTACAGTGTAGAGCAATGCTTTCCAACATTTTTTAATTTTTATTTTATTCATTTATAGAGAGAGGGGAAGGGAGGGAGAGAAGGAGAGAAAATCAGTGTGAGAGGGAAACATTGATCAGTTGCCTCCCACATGCTCCCAGCCAGGGGGCCAAACCCACAACCCAGGAATAGGCCATGGCCTGGAATTGAACCAGCGACCTTTTGCTTTGTGGAATGACACTCAAGTAACTGAGCCACTGCAGCCAGGTTGCTTTCCAACTTTTTTATTGTAATCAATAGTCAGAAACAGATTTTATATTGTAACCTAGTAAGACAAATATATACACACAAACTGAAATAATTTTATAATGAGCAATGCTTAGCCTCAGCAAATGGGATTTGCTCCATTATTTTACATTCTTTTCAGTATTTTTAAAAAGTAGTGGTCAAATCCAGTATGTCTCATGGGTCCTAAGGATAGTCAGCAAAATACTCTGATGGGGAATGGATACTCTAATAATGGAGGATATGTGCATAAAATTACAGAAACCAACCACTTTGGGTGAGGTAAGAGGGGGGACCCCCAAAACCCTGGATTTATTAATTTATTTTTTAAAGATTTTATTTGTTTATTTTTAGAGAGTGGGGAAGTAATGGAGAAAGAGAGGGAGAGAGACATAGATTGGTTGTCTCTCACATGCCCCAAACTGAGGACCTGGCCTGCAACCCAGCCATGTGCCCTGGCTGGGAATTGACCCAGTGACCTTTCAGTTTGCAGGCCAGAGCTCAATCCACTGACCTACAGCAGCCAGGGCTTATATATATATAAACGTGTATTTATTCTTACACATTTAAACTTCAGTCACCTTCATCCCTGGCTGGAGTGGCTCAGTGGACTGAGCATCAGCCTGTGAATGGAAAGGTTGCTGGTTTGATTCCCAGCCACGGCACATGCCTAGGTAGCAGGCCAGGTCCTTGGTTGGGGGTGTGTGAGAGGCAACACATACTGAGGTTTCTCTCCCTCTCTTTCTCCTTCCCTTTCCCACTCTTTAAAAATAAATAATAAAATCTTTAGAAAAAATAAAGTAAACTTCAGAGTACTCTCCATTTGATGCAATACACCTATCAAGATGTTTTTTCCACTGCTCACACAGTTTTTAAACTCATTGATTTTGGCCCCTTTTAGTGCTTCTGCTGGTTTTTGTTTCACCTCTTCCACATCGGCAAAATGTTTCCCTTTGATGACTGTTTTCATCTGGGGAAACAGAGAAACATCTGTTGCTCAGGAAAAATTGGGTGAGTAGGAGGGCTGGGCATGGAGATCATGCCATTTTGGGTCAAAATCTCCTGTACACTCAGCACGGTGTGGGCAGGTGCACTCGTAAATCACCCATCATGAAATGGACAAACACATTGAAAGAGTCTTCAAAAAAATTCACTGAAGCTGAACGCAGCCTCTCACAACAATGCCAGCTGGCTCACTGATACAGATGGGTTCCTGGAACACTCACCTAGCAGAACACTGTACTACAAGGGGCCCACCCTCCAGAAGACATGTGCAAAACACAAATCTGGAGAGATGCTAGTTCAGGGGAACTCAGCAGAATGTCAGGCATGGGGAGGATTTTGGGAATTAAAGCATCCAGATGACCAGTATCAGAGCAGAGGAAACCTGCTGAAGGGCAACACAGGAGAGTGCCAGTAGAGGAGGACCAGCACCCGGATTTCTCTCCCATCTGTGATCTGTCAGGCTCCCCTATCAGTGCCTCCACAGTAAGCCGTGAGGCATGGAGGTTTGGTGATGTTACCAGCATTTTATAAATCCGTGAACTGGAGCTGAGGGAGGCTATGTGACTTGCTTCAAGGGGAGATGACTATTAAGAGGACAGAGCATGGCTGGATTCCAGGCCTCCTTATCACGGGTCGGGCAGTCTTTCCTTCATACTGCACTGCTTTACACATATGCATGAAAAAAGAATTAGGGTTATGAAGTGACAATGCAGCATTCTGACAGGTATATATTTCTGCGCTAGAACTATGAGTTCTGTCGTTAATACTATTTAATCAGTTTGGTGTTAAAAATTAAAATTGAGGTGTAAAAACTGTTTATTGTAAGTCTGGGAACATAGTAGTTCATCTATTTCATGAAAAGAACAATTATGTGAGAACATCCAAATCTCAGTCACATAATATCTTCATTACTGTCTTGGCTGAAAGAGTAGGAGGGTAAATTAGGAAATGTTTTTATCAGAAAAATGCTAATTGTAGGAAGCCCCTGGGAGATTGAATTTCATCTCTGAGAACTGGGTGAAAGATGAAAGATAAAATGTGGTTAATAAGTAATGTATATAAATTAGAAAGCACTTTTGTATGTTGACATGAGATAAGATCAGTTTGAGATATACTTTCCTACCGAGAAAGCTGATGGCTTTCTAGAGGAAATTGGTTTTTCGAGCTGTCGTGGTGTACTTTGGGCCATGGCAAGGTGTTCAGCCAGTATTGACCTCTTGCGACAGGAACACATTTCTGGAATGAGCTCGTCTGTAGCAGGGGTTGATTTCCGTGGTTGTCCCCATGTGCCCTGGCCTGTGGAGGTGTACCCGGGAGGCAGCTCGGCCTTTGCCCACGGGTCTCTCCAGGACTGGACAATTTGCTGTTTGTTTAGTGTTTTAGCGCAGAGCGTCTGCCACCACATACTGTGGCTATGTAGATTTAAGATCTTGGAGTTTAAGTTGTTTTTGAATGATTTTTTCCCCCACCAGTAGTTATTTTTGCATTTGTCTTCAGGCCTGCAAGTGAAATTCTTCTATTCCTTATTCACAGATAGGACAGTTTTTTCAGCACTCATACCCAGTTTCGCCTTCCCCACTGTCAGGCAGGGGCCTCCACGCCCATCCTGGTGCTGGCATTGAAGACCCAGCGCTAATCAGTGTATTTCCGGTCCCAATACCCTCCCCGCCCCCCATGCCAGGTGGCTTCACACTGCTCATGCAGATGGTTTGAGTTACCTCTTCATTTGTGGCACCTTCAAATTCTCTCTCTTGCTCTTGAGTGTATTTTAAATATTTTATTATAACGTATCCAGATTTTCTGTGTATTTGGAGTGGGGGGAGGATCGCTTCTCAGATTGTATCATTTCATCACCTCAACCGATATCCTTTCTATTACTTCAAAGTTTGACTTGGTTAGGAAAAAATATGTTATGCATTACTGTTGGATCCCACACATGTGCAGGGTGGCGGGGACTGTTGCAAGTTGTCCCTGTGGGTGAGGGGCTCCTCGTTGCTAGGTTATGCTGTCTAGGGTACTTTCCTGCTGACGGGTACTGAGGCACTCCTGCCCTGCTCTTATGATCAGGGACATCTGTCTTTCTTTACATTGGCCTAACCGAAGCTGGGGAGTGTTAAAGCAAAGAAGATAAGGCAAATGGTATTATCCCTTATTTTCACCTTCAACTCTGAACCCGATGCATCTCCAGATTTCAGTTCTTATGTGTGGCAAAGTTCTTACCAGTGGACACCCGAGGCCAGCTAAACTGAAGGGGCGCCCTCACCTGTCCATCTAAGAGTGTACGAATGTAAGAGTGAGCTGGGCTTTTTATATCACACCTGACTTTTTTAGCTGTAAATACAGAAATCCTTTCTCAAAAGAAGAAAAAAGAAAGGAGAGTGAGAGAAAGGGCTTTATTGGCTCACACACCTGAAAACTCCAAGGTGGTCCTGGCTGTGGGCATGGCTGGGTCTAGAAGCTCAAGCCACGTCATCCTCTCCTGGCTGTTTTCTCCTGTGAGGGGAACATTCTCAGGTAACCATGCTCCCAGCCCCTGCCATGCAGTGCCCACCTCAGCTCTACCCTTATACCGCCTCCCAGCAAAAAGAGAACCCCTTTTTCCCCACTTGTTCCGCAACACTGGGTGTTGTGTCTCACTGGCCTGGTTTGGGTTATGCTACGTATCCATGTGTGTAAAGTCAGTATACTCCATTTTCCTGGCCACCGCAGTTGTGCCCACCCAGCAAAGCCACTTAGTCAGCGTAGGGGGCGGGGTAATCCCTCTGAGGGTAATGAATGTGCCGTAGCTGGAAGAAACGCAGATGAAATTCTGGGTCAGCAAAAGCGAACAGATGCCCGCTACAGACGGAGCAGCAGATCTTCTACATGAAGAAAGAGTCAATTTTAAAAGGGTTTGACTGAATCAAAATTTGGATTCACTCCATCGCAAAAGCCCTGTCTTCGAGCACAGTGAAAGTTTAGGTCGTGCTGTCGGATGAAAGGAGCCACCACACTCGGTAAAAGAGACGGAGGTGAAGCTGTGTGAGCATGAGATTTACAGGCTGGTTTGGGCTTGTTGTAGAGGAAGAGTCTCTCTCATATTATTTTAATTCCAGAATTCCTGATATTTCTTCTAATTTTTAAAGCAGATTTTGGGGAGATTGGCAATTACCTCATTTCCTTTAGCATCCGACCGAATGAAATTGGTGAAACTGCTCTTTGTACAACCCTATCCTGGTGTTCCTCCATCCTGTGTGCGCCCTTTCCCCAGATAAGACTTTCTGTGTTGTGAGCCTCTTGGGCACATGTCAAAGACTTCCATTATCTTTAAAATAACGAAACACTACTTTTCTGCACAACACTCCACATGGAAGCAAATCTCGACATTCTGAGCACCAGTGGGCCTTCTCTCATGCTTAGCACCATAACCAGTGTGCTTCTTGGGTGAGGAAGAAACTCTGTAAACCGCGGTGACTTGCTGATTTCTGCACTGCCACGGATTGTCCCCACACCACCACACCCCTGGCGAAAGAAAGGCTCATCTACCATCATCTCCTGCCCCGACCCAGAGGCTGGAATTACTTCTTCTTTGAGAAGTTTTTGCCAAGAACTGGGAGAAGCACACCAAGTCTTTCTGTTACCCAGAGGGCACTGTTCTGGAAGACAAGTTTGAAGTGCTTAATTGGCTTTCTTCAAAAGGTTCACCTTCTCTTGAGAGAGAGATAAGGAAAGCCCACTGTCAGGGCAAACTGACTCAGAGCAGTAAATGTTTGCCTTGGTCCACCTCAGTGTGTAGTTTTGGCTTTGTCAATCACGTGAACCTTGACATTCAAAACCTTGCGGGCTGCTAAGGATGCCGCTGCTGGAGCAGAGGTAACCAGCGCGGAGCTGGAGGCGCACACCACCTGGACTTCCCAGGACTGGAGGTGGAGTTACGGGCGGCTTGCATCACTTTCTCTGTAGGCAGAGATCACCTGGAAATACTATTGAACTCACTTTTCAACCGGCTTAAAACTGAGTTTACACTCCCTACCTTTCTGATGGAAGCAGCATCAGGTACGCAGACGAAGATGGCATTAATGACTTTGGGGCAAAAGAAAGGATGCAAATGCATTCACCTGGCAGAAGTTTGAAGAAATCCCAATGGTTTTTTCCACATCAATTTATCTTTAATCTGACAAAGTGAGAGATGAGGGATTTTTTTAATTCTTCCTAGTTTTATTATTATATAATTGATGTGCCAAAAAAAAGCTTTGATTCTACGCATTGCTACAAAACTTTATGAGGCTAGGTTTTCAGCTGTGGTTGCCATTCATATGCAAAGTCAAAATTGATAGAACGACGTCAAAGACCATCTCATGGTTTCAACTTCTTACTTGGGCTAAGTTACATCAACTATCTCATTAAGATGTTTGTTTATACATTTTAGATATGTTTAACTGTTTTCAGAAAATAGCCATGACTTTTTTGCATAAAAAATAGTGGATGGCATAATTCTTTACTTAAAAATGCTTTTAAAAAGCCTGTGTATATGAAAGTAATCTCCAGGGCTCTTTCTCCAGCTCCGCCCTCAAGGTTGGGCAGGGGGCTGGGGGAAGAGGGGCAAACTGTACTACTTAGCTGGTACGCATTGACTGTTTCCTCTTGGCCTCCATGTGTCAGGCATTCAAATGTGGCTGTTTCTCTCTTGGGGCGTTATTGTGGATTTCTTGTAGCTTTCCCTGATGTGGAAAACGATGGGACTCTCAGCTCCACAGCCTCTTACTGCAGACTTCTCTTTGCCAGAGCACGCAGGTCTTAGGGGGGCCAATCAAGACAAACATAAGCCTGGCAACTTTGCAGCGCCCCATCTGTTCCATAAAATACTGCAAACTGACTGGAGACTGTCCTCTCTGCTGCCCCCTTTCTTGGTCTGGCTGTTGAGAGTGACTCCACTTTCTCCTGGCAAGAAGCCAGCACTGCCCTCTGTGTCCATGTATGTCCTGAACTCCAGGGCATCCTACTGTGGACCCATGGCTGCTCCAGGGCCCAAAGTTCACAGTAAACATTTGTCAGGGGAAGAAGTACTGCCTCTCCTTCTTGCAGGCATTCCTAGTTTCTACTTCTGGTTTTCTTGGGGCTTCCCTCCCTTGGTGTGCTGCAGTGTGAGAAGCACTCTCTCCCCACTCTTGCCCCGGGGGAGGGGAAGGACACCCAAGCATAGACATCACTTGGATGGTGTTCCTCAGCCGCCTCAGATTTCTAGTCCATTTTACACAAGCCTGAGGGAAAAGATGGGGGCTGATAGTTGCTCAACTGGTTCTGCTGCACTTTTAGAAAGTCTGGCACAGGGTTTTCTGATACCTTTCTTCAGAACGTGTTGCCCCTTGTTCTTAAATGTGGAGCTTCAGTTGAAATTTTGAGAAAAGGAGGAAAGTTATAAACACTGAATAAGCAAATATTTATCTCAGAATGTCTATAAAAGCAAAAATCAGGCATCACCCTGAAAGTCCTTCAGTCGGGGATTTACTAAATACATGAGGGCGTTCATTAAGCATATTACAGTTTTAGGGACATAGGAGATACTCATGGTACACAGTTTTAGGGACATAGGAGATACACATGGTACACTCATGGAGGGGAGTAAATAAGAATGTGTAATCTCATCTCACTTCGTGGAGAATATGTGTGTGTGTGTGTGCACTGAAAACTCTTTATGATGGTTATCTCTAGGTGTGGCATTATGGAGATTTTAATTTCCAACTAATTTCTGTTTCTTTTTTTCCCCTCTTCAGTGTTGTTGAAATTTAATTGGCATGCAGCATTGTATAAATTTAAGTATACAGCATAATGACTTGACTTACATGTATTGCAATATGATTAGTTAACATGCATTATCTTATACAAATCAAAAGAGAAATTTAGGATCTACTTTCTTAGCCACTTTCAAATATTCCATATAGAAGTGTTAATTATAGTCCTCATGTTGTACATTACATTCCAGTACTCATTTATCTTATAACCGGAAGTTTGTGCATTTGAACTACAGGCATCCACTTCCCCTTATGTCACCTCTGGTAACCACGAATATATCTCTTTTCCTATGAGTTTTTGTTTTCAAATTCCATATGTGGTATACTGTGTTTCTTGGACTGTCTTACATTGAGCATGTTTTATTTTAACAAACAGAGAAAAAGCAATAATGGAATTTATATTTTTAAAAAGTTGGTTTTCAAAAATTTCTTTAAATATTTTTAAAGGAGAGCTGCTGACTGGCAGCAGAGATATCAGAGAGTTAGGGAGAAAATGTGGCGGCAGAGCCAAGACTCGGGTGAGTCAAGAGAGGCATCCAGGGTGTGGAGCGTGAGGAGATGCTCACTGTCCTGCTCATGCCTCTCCTGCCTCCCCCTCGTCCTAGCCCCGTGTGTCAGAAACAAGCCCAAAAGAGCCAACTGGGCAAGGCATTGCTCTGTGTGTCCCTCAGACCTCCAGTCGATGCACAGGGGAACAAATGTGTGTACCCCCAAATCTAATTTCTGTTCTTAGACTTTTCTGCTGCTTTATCTTCCATCATTGGGGTAAGGATGAAGTGGATATCTTACCAACTCTTTATCATTAACAACTCAGATTTAATTCTAAATTCCTTTCCCAAACTCCACTTTTGTTTCAGCCTGAACAACCTCACCAACTGACAGCTCTTTTCCCAACCTGTTAACTGCTGTACTGACAAGAGTTTGGTGGTGGCTTGGGGTCAGCTTATCGATTCAGTAGACATTTATCACATGTATGCAGTAAACATAGTGCCATGAGAATGATAAAGAGATATAAGGATGAACGTAGTGTTCCTTCTAAGTTTCAAAGTGACAAGATAGTCATACTAGAAAGTTAAACATAGAAATGTTGCTCCACTAACTCCAAACACAGCCTCTAGCAAGCTCAACTGTGATTTATACTTTTAAAAAATCCCAAGGCAGGAAAAAAAATATCCCTGAGCAGAAAATAGAGCTGTTCAGAAGTCTCTATTCCTTTTTGTACAAGAAGCAGAAGCCATCCTTAAGATCAGATCATATAGAATTAAAATTGTGTCTCGACATGTGCAGATCTAACAAACTTTGCTCTCTGATTTACTCTGAAGTTCTTCCGAAGTCTAACATTGGAAACTTTTCATGTCAACTTACAATAAGAGTTGAGATCATACAGAAGTTTTCCCAGCCAGCTCAGACTGTATAGTATAGTAATTTTGTTCATTTCAATGTAATTCCAAGTATCGAAGGGAAAGGTGAACTGCATTCAGCATACACCAAGGGCAAAAAGCATGTATGCCCTTTGGCAAACACTGCTGTCAAAAATGACTATATTTTTTATAAAGTTAAATTTGGGGGAAGCATCCATTTTCTGGTACACTCACTTATGGGGAAAGCCCTATTTGCTGATAATGCCAGAGACCAGTGGCATTACGGTAAGAGTAGGATGTGCCCACACAGCAGTGAGAAGAGTGAGAAACATAGACATGAGCAGAAAGGATTGCTCTCTGAGGAGGCTCCTAGCATTTTGGGGGGACTTCACCAGGGGATGAGTCTGAGCTGCAATGGAGACAGGAAGCCCTCCCACTTGGGAAAACTGAGGAAGTCAGCACACCCAAAAGAGGAGTGAAGTAGACTGGCAGCCAGGAAGGTGAGCAGGAGAGATGATGGTCACTATTCAGCTCTCAGGGTATAAGATCCTGGATTGGTGAGGCTACAGCAGCAATGGAAAATATGAGTTATGTATCAGTCCTGACTGGTGTGGCCCAGTGGGTTGGGCATCATCCAGCAAACCGAAAGGTCACTGATTTGATTCCTGGTCAGGGCACATGCCTGACTTGTAGGCCAGGTCCCTGGTTAGGGCACACGAGAGGCAACCTATCCATGTTTCTCTCACACACTGATGCTTCTCTCCTTTTCTTTCTCCCTCCCCTCCTCTCTCTCTAAAAATAAGTAAATAAAATATATTTTAATAAAGAGTCATGTGCCAGCAAATAATGAAGGGAGAATCATTACAAGTTAGCAGTTGACTGGGTATGGATAATGAGAGCACAGAGAATTAGAAAATGATTTCAGGGTTGCAGGTTTGGGCAATGAAGTCACCCTTGCCATATCCTTAATGGAACTTGATATAAAATCATTTTTGTCAGTGGGAGAGATGGGTGGTGAAAACCACACATTTCTATATGTGATGACTTCAAAATGGTAGACACCCATATCTGTGGATGTGTTTTTTGGGAGTTTGGGTATCAATTGTCCTTAGGACCACTGGAGCTAAGCCTGAGAGAGTAGAACCTCCAGACTTCATAAGAAGCCCTCCAAAGCAGGGAGCTATGCATAGGATATCATCAGATATGTCTTATCCTATTAATCTATGGACTATGATCTCAAAATTCTTTTTTTAAATATATTTTATTGATTATGCTATTACAGTTGTCCCATCTTTGCCCCCTTTATTCCCCTATGCCCTGTACCACCCTCCTCACCCACATTACCCCACCTTAGTTCATGTCCATGGGTCATACATATAAGT
>PVKM010039007.1:0-13912 GCA_004027735.1 Carollia perspicillata | reverse complement strand
TAAATAAATAAATATATTCAAAATTTGAATTATGGATTGCTGAAAAAACTTCCTCCTCGTAAACTCTCTTACCTTAACTTATTGTCCTGGGGAAGGAATTACAAATTGAACTTCTGGAAACACAGAAATGCATTTTCAGAAATTTGCTGCATGTGGACCAAAGGGGGCAGTGCTTCCTTTCATAAAGATGAATGACTTCAGCTGAAAACAGGCTCTTCAGACGGAAGTAGAAGGCTCTGTGGAAGGGTGTGAATGAGGGAGGAAGCTGAAGTCAGACTGACAGCTGCCCGGGCAGGAGACAGGACCCCAGGCTTCCCGGGAGAAATGGGCAGGCTCCTGGGGGCTTTGTTGTTGCTTTTCTGCCTTCAGCCACGCTGTGAGTTTGGGGTGGGAGGTGTGAGTAGAGTAGAAGAACTTCAGGGGATACTGTAAGTCTGAGAGAAGAGATAGTCAGGGAGTTTTGCTTTTTTTTCCCTTCTGGCTTGTGATGGATGATTTTCTGTTGGGACTTTAAGCATTAAATTTAAGATCTGACATTCTCTTTCCACACAGGGGTGAATAGTCAACAGCAGAACGGTGAGCAGCAACAGGTGAAGCAGAACTCTCCATCCCTGAGTGTGCAGGAAGGAGGAACTTCCATTCTGAACTGTGACTACAATAATAATTTGTTTACTTACTTTGCATGGTACAAAAAGTACCCTGCCGAAGGTCCTGCACTCCTGATATCAATAACTTCAGTTGTGGATAAAAAGAGAGATGGAAGATTCACAGCCTTCCACAACGTGAGCGCCAAACACCTGTCTCTGCACATCGAGCGCTCTCACCCTGGAGACGCAGCCTGGTACCTCTGCGCAGCAGCCAGGGCACAGTGCCCTGCAGGCACCTGCAGCCTGTGCTCAAACCTGCAGCTGGGGCCGCGCCAGCCCCCACTCTGGGGTCTCAGACTTGCACACACACACAGACTTGCTTCCATTCACACATGGCAGCAAGAGAAGGTTCACATTAAAGTAGGTGAGCAAGCTGAGCAGTAGGGAAGACTAACACAGAGCAAGTCCTCCAAACGAGTTGAGAATGCTCCCTGAGCCTCAGGGTGTCCAGGAGTCTAACCATGCTCATCGTTCACCTTCAGAGAGAGGTTCCTCTGTAGCCAGGGCCGCAATCGCTGATGACGTTTGTTCCTATTGATCCCTGGAATGAAGTTACTCTGTTTCCCCTCTATCCTTGGGGAAGAGATGCATTTGGGATGGGGAAATCAGGGTTCCAATACAACTTTTATCAGTCAGTGTTTGTGGTCCTTCGAGTGCCATCAATCATGTGCTTCATTTTTTATACAATAATCCATGAATATCATTTCAGACTAAAGTGACCTGGATGCCCAAAGTTACCTACATGAGATTTGTACAAATGAGTGGTATGATTGTGTCAACTAAAAAAAAAATCTTGACAGGTTATATTCTTAATACCACTGTCAACTGGTATTACTTTGGCAATTGCATTAGTCAGTCCAATTTCTTCACTTGTGAAATACAGGTTAGAAGTAGATGAAATCTATTTTCTTGTTGTTCAGGGGATATGTGATTCCATTAACCTCAAACATGTAGTGACCACTGGTTTTATGCTCTTCATTAATGTGATGACTAGAAGGAAATTGGTCAACCTAAATTTCTATGGAAATATTTTTAGATGTTCCTAGTCTCTTAATGATAGAATTTCAAGGTGAAAAGAAAAGATCCAAAATATAAAAAGTAAAGAAAAAAGAGAAATAGATTGAGACTCCTTGTGTACATAATATTTGTGCAGTATGTTTGTGTAATACACTGTGTGTGTGTGTGTGTGTGTAACATATGTAAAGGAACTTTCTATAATTATTTTTCTCTGAAAAGCTAACAGTGTTCCAGAGACGTCTTCTCATGAATAAAATCCTGTGACCATTTAAAGTGGCCCCTGAGTGGGAAGCTCTACACACTTCACAGGAGACTGTTGCAGTGGTCATTCCACTTTGCTGGGCTCAGAGATCCCAGCTCTCTGAAACCACGAGACATCAATCACAGAGTCAACACAGATGCCATTGGAGGGACGCCCTGCACTACTGGAATGAAACAAGTTATTCTCTTCTGGAAGCCACACCAAAGGCTGTTCAATGAAGCACCCATACCTCCCACTGTATCGGTTAGCCTTTTTACAATAATGATGTATTACTCCCAAACTCAAGGCTAAAACAATAAATCATGTAACTTATGAATGTGTGGACTGACAACTTAGACTGAACAGTGTTTCTGGGCTTGGCTGAATGCTCTGTTAGGTCTGAAGAACAAGTAGCTGTGGGCTGTCTAGAACAGCCTCATCAGGGATGAGGAGCAGGCCTGCCGCAGCCTGGGTCAGGCACACTCTCATGGCAGCAAGGGCAGGAGTAGAAAGAGGAAAACATCTTCTCGACCTCTGCTTCCATCATAAGCTGTGGAACAAATTGGCCAAAGTAAATGTCAGTTTCCTACAAAATTATATCACAATGTATTACACATATATTGTGTGTATGTATATATATGTATTACATATGCAATTTATATGCATACATATACATGTAATATATGTATATTCCACAGTAGCAGGGACTTTGGGGAATAATAATATAATATAATATGATGTATTATAATATAAAATACATAATATATATTATAGTATATTATACATGAATAATATAATGAATGAATAGAAAAATATAATGAATAATAAATAATGTATAGTATATATAACACATAACAATATAATACATTATGGCACATGATATGTAATACATAATGCATACTATACTATATATTATATTATATTATATCATATTATATTATATTATTGTGTAAATTATAATATATAACATATTATACATATCATATTACATATTTTATCACATATACAATTTATAGTATTATCTAATGTGTATTTTATTTATTTATTGCCTCATATATTAGTTAAATTTGATATTTAATTATTCTTATGTATTTTTAACCTCTTTCTATTACTCCAATCCACTCCCATCTTCTTACAAATATTTTTCTATTCTGTTTCTCTATGTTAAATTTTTTCTAAGATTCTATATAGAAATAATGCCATGAAGATCATTTCAATTTCAAAAAAGATAGAAATATAAATGAATAACCTGTCTAGTTATCATACATCCCTGTTCTTAACAAAATGATTTCTAATATTCAAGGTCAGCATATTGAGAGCTTTCCTTGTCTTCAGATAGGGTTTAAAATAATCTATAAATTTTTCCAACCCAGCTATAAAGTTCTGTGACCAAGGACATTCTCCACTCTGACTGCGTTCTGCTTACCCGATCTCACGTCTGTGTACGAGGGGAACCGTGGGGTGGAAATACAGCCCCGCCTTCTCTGCATTTCTAAGGCTACAAAGGAAGTTGTGCCAGAACAGGGAATGCTACCTACAACCTCATTCTTACTATTTTTAATCAGGCTTTTTATACTACAACACTCACATTTCACTCATTCCCATTGTTACCAATCTATGTTCTTTTCTTTTCTGATGTATTTGGAAAGCCACATTGGTAAACAGCTACTTTCCACAACTGATTCAGCATCTTATAGCAGGACCTCTTGTGTAATGCAAGGACAATGATTTTCAGCCAACATTGTTCTCAGGTTTCATTCTTTCAGTTAAGCAGCAATTGTTTATCGATTACCTGCTAAGTTCTACATGCATGTTACATGCCAGGAACAATGAGTTATGAGAAAATATAGAGCTGTTTTTTGTCATTGAATGTAGAGTCTAGTAAGTTATACAGGTAGCTGACCGGACAAAGTAAAGCGATACAATGAAAAGGCTTAGGAAAGCAAAGGGTGACGCGGAGGTGTACGGAGAGTCCCACCCCACAGGAGCCTTAGCAGTGAGTCAGGAACAGCTGGAGTGTACGATGCCTAACTGAGACCTATAGGTTTGGTAGGAGTTAGGAGAAAGACAGAGGAATTAGGTGATCATTAGAGTAGAAACAGCACACATACCAGGCAATGGAGATCATAGTGAATTTTGGACTAGACGCTAGGTTAACATACATATTTCTCAAACTGACAAGGCAAAGGAGCCATGATATCAAATTTATAAATGAACATTATAATATTTGAGAAGTTAACAATGGTGTAGTCTATTTACTTGAGATCCTTCTAATTATTTTTTCCTTGACATCTAATATATGTTTTAGGCATGAATACATGAGATGCAATTGGAAGGAAACAGACATTGTGCCTGCCTTCAGAAAGCGTATGACATTATGGAGTATGTAACAAAACAGTGTCATCAAAACTATCACAGGAGAAAAGCAAACTCTGACCACCTAACAGAGAAATCTAAATTGGATACAGAATATAAGGGGAGGCTACCTGAAAAAGGTGATATCTAAGTTAAGACTCATAAAGGAGTTAGTCAAAAATAGAGTCAGGGAAAAGAAGTTATAGAAAAAGAGAAACAGAATATGCAAAGGTATAAAGTCAACATTTAATTTAAGAGAATGACATTAAACTAATTCAGAATGGCTGGAGCATACAACTCAAAATGGACAACAGAAACCTTCAGACTGGAGCAAAATGCAGACCCCTCTTTGTGAAAATAATTATGAGCCATTATAAGATGCTTGTACATCATCCTGAAGGCATTGATAAGCACCAAAAGTGATCTGAAGAATCGAACAGTATAATGAAACTTTACTATTTGAAATATTATTATTTTGCTAGATACTTATATATTTATAAATATAATTTTATGTATAATTTCCCTGGATTTTTGTTTTGATCCTGAAGTAATTCTCTCACTATCACAGTATGTTGATAGTTTTTTCTTGTACCAAAACACTAAATAAAACAAAAACAAATACACAAGATATATTGGATGTAAACTTATTCAAGAAAATCCATCAGTAAATGAATGGGTCAAAAAACTATGGTACATTTACATGATGGAATTCTATGCAGCAGAAAGAAAGAAGGAGCTCCTACCCTATTCAACAGCATGGATGGAGCTGGAAAGCATTACGCTAAGCAAAATAAACCAGGTGGTGAAAGACAGACACCACATGATCTCACCTTTAACAGGAACCTAAACAACAAAACAATCAAACAAGCAAAATATAACCAAAGACACTGAAATAGAGAACAGGCTAACAGTGCCCAGGAGGAGAGGGGAGGGAATTTCAGGGAAAACAGGGAAGGATTTACAGAAACAAGTATGAAAGACACATGGACAAAAACCAGGCAGGGCAGAAATGGGAAGGAGCAGGGAGGGTTGGGTGGGTGGTCTTGGATGGGAGTAAAAGGCAGAAAACTGTACTTGAACAACAATTAAAATAAAAAAAAATAAAACCTAAAATAAAAAAGAAAAAGAAAATTCAAATCCACATTTTCATCATTTCTTAGCCTGGCCAGAGGAGGGCACTGTGTCAAAAGTATTCTGGATGTACACAATTAAATGCTGCAATGTCTCTCTGATTGGTTGTCCCCTGAGTTTCAGTATTCTACAAACAACTGCAACAGGCCTCACTCTGAGCTCAAGGGAACTCCTGCTGAGGAAGCCCATTCAGAATCTGCCCTGGTCCACTGGATTTGCTGGGGAGCCAAGGGATGGAGACTCTCCTGAAAGTGCTTTCAGGTGCTCTGCTGTGGCAATTGGCTTGTGAGTACACGGTTCAGTCTAAGAGAGGCTTATCCTGGTGGCAGCACCCTGAGAGCAGAAATCGGCTGTCTTTCTGACCAGGGAGGGCCCTTATGAGGACCACTCATGTTCTGTCATTATGTGGTGATGTCTATGTTTTGAGACTAAGCATCTCCTGAGGGCCTCCCATGTCCTTCAATTGTTTTCTGATCAGGTGTGAGAAGCCAAGACGTGCAGCAGAGTCCTCAGTCCTTGATCATCCAAGAGGGGGAAAATGTTACCATCAAGTGCAGTTCCTCAAAGACTTTATATTCCTTACACTGGTACTGGCAGAAGCCTGGTGAAGGGCCCATCTTCTTGATGTTGTTAAGAAGAGAAGGAAAAGAGATTCGTGACAAAATAGCAGCCACGTTGGATAAAGAAATGCAGCACAGCTCCCTGTGCATCACAGGCTCCCAGCTCAGTCACTCAGGCACCTACTTCTGTGGAGGAGAAGCACAGTGACACCCAGGCCTCCAAAGGCTGTGCTCTAACCTGACACAGGGCCACAGATGCTCTCCTAGCACAGGGCTCCCATGGGGAACCTACCAGAAGGCTCATCCTTAAAAGAGAGATTTGAGAGAAATTCAATTGCTATCACATCAAATGCAAAAAGTTGGCCATATTTTAAGATCAAATCTAATTCAACAGTGTTTGCTTGATAATTATATAAATGCTGGGCAGGTAATTATGTAATTGCATGGCAGGTAGCTTAGATTAAGAAGTGAATCAAATAAATTTCGGTTTCAAATATCAGAGTGAGTTACAATACAACTTATGCTGCATGTGTGAATTACCTTTGTGGATGTATTCCTGTCTAATAATCAAAATAACCTCTCTCTCTTCTGCTAGATATCCACAGTTTGTTGTTGGGTAGCTAATGAGAAGACAACAACATATGCGAGTCTTTTGATTTGATCATTGTTGGCTGTGAGGATTTAACACGGTACATGGCCGATGTCACTTACCTGGAGGGGGCACTTAGCAATATTTTTCCACAGTTTCCAATATCCGTTTTGGAAAAATGTAGTTGAAAAGCACTTGCATTTTTAAAATGACCTCCATTTCCCTTCTCACTGTGCTTTATTCTTACTGATTTTCAGCTGTTGTGGGGTGCTCTGAGTTACCTAAACGATACCTTTTCTTACCAGTTTCCCAGATGTACTGTCGGCAAGATCATTCCTCAGTTGTGCTCCTACATGAAACTCAGCACAACACTAGCACGCAGTAAGGTCTCAACAAATGTTCATTAATTTACTTTTAAGAATGTAGAAAGACAAACAAGAAAATATGTTCCTTATTTACTAGAGAAGTTAAAATCCACAAATGGAACCATAGTCATGGGTCTCTATTACACACTTCAAAATTATTAGGAAAATATGATTCACAGTCAAGAGAAAAGCAATAGAAACTGACTCTGGGATGGCTCAACTTACATAATTTAGCAGACAACTATTTGAAAGCACCTGTCATAAATAAATATGTGCAAAAAGCTAAATAAAGTGCAGTCAAAACTGAAGGAAATATTTTTAATATTAAACAAACAGAAGTAAAAGCTCAACAGATACATGAAAACCACAAAGAAAAGTGGAAATCTTAGACCTGAGGAGTGTAATGACTGAGACACTCACTGACGTGCTCGACAGCAGACTGGGGAAAGCAGAAGAGTCCGTAATGAATCCGGAAACTGGTGTATTTGTAATGTTGAACCCTACCCAGCAACAAAAATTAAGTACCCGCTAATCCGTCAATACAGGTGAATTTCCAAACATTATCCTGAATGAAAGAAGGCAGACACAAAAGAGGACCCTAAATAACTCATACAGAGGAAATGTTACCTAGGGCAGCGCAAGTCAGGAAAGGGCTGCCCACGGGTGGGGTGGGAGGAAGGCACTGACCACGGTGGATCACAAGAACACTTACAGGATGATACAAATTACATATCAGTCCATGTCGGGATTACACGGGTATGTGAATTTGTCAAATATTTTAAGTGTTGCACTTGAAATATTATGTATCATTTCATGTAACTTATATCCAATAAACTCTATTTTAAACATAAGGTGGATAAACTTTATTTTAAAAATAAGGTGGATAAAAATGATAACCTGTAACACTTCTTTTAACTTAATATTAAGTAATTCTTCTGTTTAATATGGAATAAAAAATATCAAAGAAAGAGAAACAGAATGTTAGGGAAGATAAAAAGAAGTGGTGGGTAGTGTTTCAAGGTCACTCTCCTGAATTAGCCGTTACACCCTGGTCCCCCATTTGCTACCTGTGTGATCTTGAGGAGATTGCTGAGCCTCTGTCTTTAGCTCCTTCTGTAAGTAGGAGGGAGGATGAAATAACTTCTCACAAGATTAACCTTTTTCCCAAGATGAAGATTAAGATTTGTCCATGAAATTTCTAGAACAAGTTGTGTTCAGTGAATGTTTATTAAACATTATGTTGAATGTTTATTAAACATTATGTTTAATAAAAGGCAGTATGTTTATTAAAAGGCACAAGTTCCCATCTCAGGAGGGCCTAGGTTCTCTACATAACATTGTGGGAGGTGATCAACCTGGTGTGGTGGTTTCGAGATTTTTTCTTTTCATTGGGCAGCATGACAGACCGGAGGTGAGAGTAGAGAAAATGGATAATTTTCTCCTAAACTAACAGACTGGCGAGTGATCAGGAATCACAGGAAATAATATCTCATCATAAAGTGGTCTTTTATTACAGCTGAGTCCAGGGCAAATAACACTGAACAGAATGTAAAAGTTATTTCGTCCTTGTGAAATGTTACCTATCATAACAAGAAGCCTAAATAATCAGAAAAGAGACTAGACTTTTAAGGAAACTGTTAGAAAGCATATTTGGAGGGAAGAGAGACAGACAAGAACACGGGGTTTCCAGTGTTACCATGAAACACTGTGTGTGAGAATTGACATCTTTTCCCATACAAGGATGCAAAGCCCTACCTACATTTTAACGTAAATTATCTTCTCTTACTATAGCAAGAAAAATGTAAGTTATTTTCTTAACAAAAATCTGAATCTGGGAATAAACTGACAAAAACAACATTTCTGGAGAATAACTGAACAACCTTGATTAGGGGGTAAGGCTAATTTAAGCAAACCCAGTGGCTCCACAGAGTCTAGGCGATTCTGAGCAGGGCGCGACCTGACGACTGGCCCCACCCACCCCACCGCACCAACCTCCTGCTCTGAGAGCGCTGCACCGTCTCCAACACCTCTGCGTGCAGCTTTACACGACTGAGTGAGACTGGTCCCAAAGCCAGAGCAGGAGCTATGTGCTTAGAGACAGGGGTGCCAAAGTAACTCTTCTCAGCATATTATGGGCACTGACGGCCTCTGTCTTCCCTGACAGAAACAGTTCTTGGTAATGAGACTGAGGACACCCCAGGATTCAGGGCAGATGGTGGTGAGAGGCCGAGGAGATGAACAAGGCCAGCTGTCACCTACACTCCAGGAAAGTGAGAAGGAAGGGGAAACGAACCAGATTTTGAGTCTTCCTTCCTTGACTTAAAATCGAACACCTGCCTAGAAGTTCTTGGCAACTTCCTTAAGGTCAGCTCTGGGGTCGATCTTGTTAATTCTTATGTGTACAGGATCTAGCACATCCTAGAAAGTCTATTTTTTAAGCTGCAACACTATTTTTAAAAGATTTTTTAAATTTATTTACTTTTAGAGAGAGAGGAAGGGAAGGAGAAAGTGAGGGAAATATCAATGTGTGGTTGACCCTTGCACACCCCTCCTGGGGACCTGGCCTGCAACCCAGGCATGTGCCCTGACTGGGAATTGAACCAGCAACCCTTTGGTTCACAGGCCATCAATCAATCCACTGAGCCACACCAGCCAGGGCCCAGAAGGTCTTTCAATCCTATCCAACAGCATCTAGGCAGGAAGGTGAGACTGTGGAATCAGACTGTTTAAAGGGCACAGGAGTTGGATGTTATGTATGGTACTGGTACAAAGTTTCATGTATGGGATTGGTAAGGGGCCTCCCAGTGATGAGATGATTTTCCTCATTTCTTAGCAAAAAAGTACAGAAACCAGTGCAACACAGGGTCAACATTCTGTGAACTTCAGAAAGCAACTAAATCTATCAAGCTCATTATGTGACCATCACAGCTAGAGGATTTTGCAACGTCTTTCCGTTGTCTCGGAGAGCCCACTAAAACAGATAAGTGAGCATGACAAACATACAACAGAAGCCAACCTAAAGTAACTGTCTATTCCCATATTCTAAAGAGAATTACAAACCTTACCAGACATTTGTTAGCAGCTAGTGGTTGAAGTGAGTAAGATAAGATCTGAAAAGGGAACTGTCGAGTCTATTCTGGGAAGCACTCGCTCACAGCTGCTTCAGACACCACATAGGACCCCGTGTGAAAACCACACTCTTCAGATAACATCACAGTTTTTCCCAGGGAGGACGCCATAAATGAGCAACATATGAGGGACAGTATTTGACAATATACTTCATAATTCTAGATTTTGTACCTGCTCAACTCAATCTTTGAGATACTTGATTTGGGATACTGGACCCCATTTCAACATGTGTTTGCCCACATACACCATGAAATATTTCTGACCACACCTGGGTGTCCTATAAGTCATCTCAATCTGACATTATCTAACTGGAGATCGCATCAGATCCCACAGGTTTACTGCTGATTCTTGCAAGACCGTCCCCCACTTCAGATGCCAGTTCCAGCCATAGGTTTTTACCTATGCCTCTGACCCACCCACCAGCTACAAATGGGAAATTGCAACAATGCCCTTCAACTTAGGATGCCAATCAGTTGTCCAGGTGGTTACCTGAACTTCTGACCCACTGGTTTTAAATCATTGGTTCCCACAGCACCTTCCTTGGGTTTAATTAATTGTTTTTAAAAGGGATGCAGAGTGACCAATAGAAATCAAAATACAACCAGCAAGACACAAAACAGTGCCCTCCCTCCTAATGACTAGGAATAAAGTATTTTGATTATGAAATGTGATTTACAATAATACTATGTTTTGCAATATTCTTATGGTCCAACAGAGAAAGCTGACAAAGATCCTGCATTCCTGATAGCAGTGCCTCAATGTTATGTACAATGAAAGAGGAACAGAGCTCCAGTCCTACTAGGATATATAAAGTGTGAAAGGGCATGGCTTCCTTCCACCTTCACATGTAAACTAGACAAGCAGCACACTCATAACTTTGCTTTAACCTAACAGAGACCTGAGGTCACAGGACAGACGAAGAGGCTGGATTCCCATGAGAAACAGGCTCATCCAAGGAGAGACAGGCACAGGGACTGGCACAACTTTAGCAGAACATGGGTGGAAGAGGTGCTGGCTGCCAGACAAGGAGAAAGGAAATCAGCTACAAAAAGAAATGGAAAGAAGGAAGGGAGGGAGGGAGGGAGGAAAGAATAAGCTGGGAAATGAGTGAGTGAGGAGTGAGGGTTCTTATGACAATATAGAATTGCTGAGAGTAACAGACACAAGGGGTATTCGCACTCACTAGTAAGGCCATCTTCACAGACTGTTACCACTTGTTCACTAAAATCACTGGGGGCAGGGTGGGTGACAGAGCATCCCCACCAGAGATGTAGGAAATGACCAGCTGTGACTGCAGGAGGGACAAATCTCTCCAGCTTGTCTAGATCAGTCTCAAATATGAAGGAAAAGTCCGAAGACTTTGGAAATGAAATAAAGAACTGACAGCAAATTCTGTCACCCCTCCCCCACAAGGCACAGATAAGGTTCATTGTACCAGAGAGAAGACAGAAGGAAAAAACCCTCTGCCTTTGGTTAAGTGCAGTAAACCATTCTCATCTGAATGTCCTGCAGCAATACTGGTATAATTCTGCTATGAATGTGAAGAGGCAGAAAATTGTATCCCCTGAGTCCCACTCTGAAACAAGGCAGGTTCTAGCTGCCTTGGGGAGGAGAGGCAGGATTGCTGAGAAAATCCTAAATCTGAGATCCAGGCACATGGGAGAAGCTGAAATAAAATTTGGACCAAGTCCACAGAGTACTGGGCACCTACCCACACAGTCATCAGAGCCAGCCCTAAATGACAAACAATAGCTATGTTGGTGTCACATGAGTATGACATTTATCAGGATAATCACTTTATAACTTGTCTAATCACTGGGGTGCACACCTGAAACTAATATAATATTGTATGTCAACTGTAATTAAAAATAAAAAATAGCAAGATTCTTACCCAATATCCATGAACAAGATAATAGACAAATAAATTGTGATATATTCATACAATAAGAAATAACAGGGTATAGAAATGAATAAATTATAGCCACTAAAAAAAGATAATCAACCTTATAAGCTATTATAGAAAATGAAGTAAATACACAGGATGCCCCTGCATTCTCATTGGAATGGCTAAAATTAAAAAGACTGAGCACACCAAGTCTTGTCAAGGATGTGAAACATCTAGACTCTCTCACACTGCTGATGAGAAGGTACAACACACCAAAACCAACTGGTGATTTTGAATATAGTCTGGCTGCTTTTTGAAAGTTAAATATAACAACCACATTTTATTATTATTTTTAAAGATTTTATTTATTTATTTTTAGAGGGGAAGGGAAGGAGAGAGGGACAGAAATATCAATGTATGGTTGCCTCTCATGTGTCCCCTGCTGGGAACTGGCCTGCAACCCAGGCCTGTGCCCTGGCTGGGAATTGAACCGCGGTTGTTTGGTTCGAAGGCCCGTGCTCAATCCACTGAGCTACACAAGCCAGGGCAACAACCACATTTTAGAAACATTCCACTCCTAGGTATTTTCCACAGAGAAAAGGAAATATATGCACACAAAAAGACTTGTACAGAATGTTCACAGATTTATTTGTAACAGACCCAGACTGGAAACAATGCCAGCACATTCGTGATGAAATTCTACTCAATAAACAGAAGAAATCATTGTTACGTGCCACAACTCAGTTGCATCTCAAGATAATTATGATGAATGAGAAAAAGCAGATAAAAAGAACTCTTGTATGATTTTATTTAAATATAATTTTAGAAAAACACACGAATTTTATATAAAATTTTAGAAGAAATAAACTGACAAAAGCAGTTTAGTGATTGGTTGGGCCTGGTGCTGGGGATGGTTTACAAAGGGTCACAAAGAAGTTCCAGAAATGATGTCTATGTTCACCATCTTCACTGTGTGATGGCCTTAGGGGGGTATCCATATGTCAAAGCTCATGAAATTATACTTTAAATATCAGCAGTTTATTCGTGTCAATTATAAGTCAACAAACCTGTAAGATAAAAGAAGCCTTAGTCAAATAAAACAAACCTTGATAAATTTCAAAGGATTTAAGTCATTCAGAATATAATCTCTGATCACAATAGTATCAAGCAAGAATTCAATGACAAAAAGATCATTAAACTTCATATACCTGGCCAGATATAATAGCCATTTTTAAACGTATTATTACAGAATATCACCACACAGAGGATTGGGGTGGGGTAGGTGTGTCAGTCTCTGAATAGAGCAAACTGCACTTCCTGTTGAGGGACAGAAACATCTAACCCAGATCTCAGCACTCACCCACTCAGAGAAGGGCTGGTCTCTGGTGAAAATGAGAACAAGGCAGACCTCACCCAGAGGACTTGCCTCCATGCTCTGTCCAGGCCTGCTGTGGGCACTCACGGTCTTCTTTAGCTTCAGTACGTGTGGCCACAAATGTGGGGCTTCAGCCTCTTCTAGAGAAAAAGATAGGATTTGAAAGTTGTAACTGGAGGGGGTATTCAAAGGGATAGAGGCAAGGAAATAAAACACCATGTCATTTTTTCCTTTGTTCCTGGGTCATAAAGTCATATGTTCCTCATAACCCACCTGAGACGTTTCAGAGGAGCAACCCTGTTTTCTCCTTTTTTTTTCTACAGGAATCATCAGGACTCAGAAGGTAACTCAAGCTCAGACTGCAGTACCAGGGCAGGAAGGACAAGCTGTGACAATGGACTGCACGTATGAAACCACATGGAGTGATTATTCTTTGTATTGGTACAAACAGCCTCCCACTGGAAAAATGGTTTTCCTTATTTATCAGTACTCCAGCTACGCAAGTGCAATTGAGGGTCGCTACTCTGTGAACTTTCAAAAGGCAAACAAATTCATCAGCCTCACCATCTCTTCCTTACAACTGGCCGACTCAGCCAAGTACTTCTGTGCTCTCCGGGA